>PVJX010008529.1:0-65114 GCA_004027295.1 Dolichotis patagonum
TCTTCTTCTTCTTCTTCTTCTTCTTCTTCTTCTTCTTTTTCTTCCCCCTTTTTTGATAACAGCCCTCCTCAAAGCAGTGATGCAGTAGCTGTTTATGTGTTTTACTCAGGCTTTTTTGTGGATTAGGTGGGATGTGTTGGCCATTTGTGCGCTTTTACCTGACAAATGTCTATGTAACCCTTTAGCTTCTTTTAAAAGTTTGACTGTTATTACTACTTTTGCTATTGAGTTGCTAGATTTTAAAAAAATATATTCTGGATGTTAACTTCTCACAAAACATGTGGCTTGTAAATATTTTCCC
The DNA here is from genome assembly GCA_004027295.1 of Dolichotis patagonum. Classification (NCBI taxonomy): domain Eukaryota; kingdom Metazoa; phylum Chordata; class Mammalia; order Rodentia; family Caviidae; genus Dolichotis; species Dolichotis patagonum. Next base: position 302 of record PVJX010008529.1, read on the forward strand.
TGTTTTTTTTTTTTTTGAGACAGTGTTTCACTATGCCGTTTCGGCTGGTCTTGAACTTGCAGAGATTCTCCTGCCTTACCCTCCCAAGTGCTGGAATTACAGGCATGCTCCACCACACTTGGCCATTTCCCTTGTTTTTTTCCCTCTTTTTAAAAATTTTATGCAAAAAATGTAAAACAAAACTTTTAAAAAATAATAGGAGAATAAAAAATAGTTAATACATTACACGTTGTTATCTTTAAAGTAGTTGCTCAGGGTACAAGGTATGGGCATAAAAATTTTCCCAATCAATATTAACACAAACTTTCATTTTTAATGAATTAAGAGACATTAATAGTATAACTGACTTGCATGTTTTCCCTTTTCCTGCTGTCCTATTACCTTTCATCCAACCAAGTCCATTTTTCCTTTTGAACACTTCATCTAACTTCACAATATCTATTGTCCATTTTAGACCTTATTACTCTTTCAATTTCTCATACAAAGGAGACAATACAGTGTTTAACATGTGAGTCTGATTTATTTCACCAAAGAATATGGTCTCAAGTTGTGTCCATTTGCCTATAAAAGTCGCATGTTTATACTTCTTTACCACTGAGAAGTACTCCATTGTATAAAAATAACACATCTTTTTTTATCCATTCCTTGGTTGATGGATATTTGGTTTGTTTCTAAGATTTAGCTATTACAAATTGTGCTGATATAAACACAGGTGCACATATCTCACTGATATGATGTTTTTAATTTTTCTGGGAAAATTCCCAGCAGGGGACTATCTGGCTTGAGTGAGACCGCTAATCCTAGTTTTTTGATGAATCTCTACACTGATTTCCACAGTGTTTGCACCATTCTACAACTCCCACCTACAGTGGAGAAGGGTTCATTTTCCCCCACAACTCTGCCAGCATTTGTTATTGTTTGATTTCTTGATGGTAGCTATTCTTTCTGGAGTGAGATGGATCTCAGTGTCTTAATTTGAATTTCTCAAGTGACAAGTGATGGTGAACATTTTTTCACATATTTATTTGCCATGTGCATTCCTTCATCTGAGAACTGTGTGTTTATTTCAGATGCCCTTTTTTGGAGAGGGTCTTTGAATTGGGGGGGGGTTGATGTTTTTCAATTCTTTGTATGATCTGGATATAAGTTCTTTGTCTGAGGAGTTGGCTGACCAAAATTCTTCCCCACTCTGTGGGTTTTCTTTTTACTCTGATGGTGATTTCTTTTGAAGTGCAGAAACTTTTCAATAATATGAGATCCCAGTTGTTGATACTCTGAAGCATTTCCTGTGCGGTTTGCATTTTGTTCATGAATTCTCTGCCTACCCCTATGTCTTTAAGACTTCTACCTACCTTATTTTTAGTAGATTTAGTGTTTCTGTTTTAATGTTTAGGTCTTTGATCCACTTAGACTTTAGTTTTGTTCATGGTGATAGGCACGGATATAGTTTCAATGTTTTGCATGTGGAGAGCCAATTTTTCCAACACCATTTATTAAAGAGGCTATCCTTCCTCCAGTGAACATGTTTAGCCCCTTTTTTAAATATCAGGTAGTGTCTTTGTACTTATACTTGCATCTTCTAATCTGGTCCATTGATCCTCAGGTCTATTTCCTTGCCAGTAGTATGCTGATTTTATCACTGCTGCTTTGTAGTACAGTTTCAAGTCTTTATTCCTTTCATTTCTCTATTTTGTGTCATTGCTCTGGCTAGTGTTTTCAGAACTGTATTGAGTACAAGTGGTGATAGTGAACATCCTTGTTTTGTTTCTGATTGTAGAATGAAGCTTTCATTTTTTGTTTTGGTACCAGAGATTGAACTCATGAACGTGTGCTTGCAAAGCAGGAACTTATGCCTCTGAGCTAAATCCCTGGCTGAAAGCTTTCATTTTTGTCCATTTAGTATGATGTTAGCTGTTTGTTTGTTGTAGATGGCTTTTATCAAGAGATTGAGACCATCTATTCCAAATTTCTATTTTTTTTACTTGAATGTCAGAATTCGTCAAAACATTTTTCTGCATCTATTGAGATAATCATGTGATTTTTGTCTTTGGCTCTGTAGATATAGTGTATTTCTTTTATTGATTTGCATTTGCTGAACCATTCTTGAATTCCTGGGATGAATCCCACTTGGTAATTTGCTGCCTTTGCTTGATAGTATTTTATTGAGGATTTTTGCATGTATGTTCATTAGAGAGATTGACTTGCAGTTCTCTTTCTTGGTAGGTTCTTTCTCTGGTTTTGTTATCAGGGTAATATTTGCCTCAAAAAACAAGTTGGAAGTATTGCTTTCCTTTCAATTTTATTAAAGTGCTTGAGGAGTATTGACATGAAATCTTCTGTAAATTATTTATAGAATTCAGCCACGAATCCATCAGGACCTGGGTTTTTCTTGTTGGTAAGTTTTTAGTTACTTTTTCAATTTTTTTTACTAATATTTATTTATTCAGAATTTTTATATCTTCTTGATTCAGCTTTGATAATTCATACATGTCTAAGAATCTGCCCATTTCTTCTATATTTCCATTGAATGAGTGTAAAGATTTTCAAAGTAGGTAATTATGGTTTTCTGATTTCCACAGGATCTGTAGTGATTTCACTCTTCATTACTCATTGCATGAATTTGAATCTTTCCTTTTTTTGGTAAGTTTTGTTGAGGGATTAATTTTATTTATTCTTTCAAAGAACAAACTCTTCAACTTGTTAATCCTTTATATTGTTTTGTTGTCTCAATTGCATTAATTTCTGTTTTGATCTTCATAATTTTCTCCCTGTATAGCTTTGGGTTTGACGTGCTCTACTTTTTCTAGATGCTTGGTGCAACATGTGGTGTTTATTTGTACTCGTCCTGTTTGCCTGATGTAAGAATTCACTGCTATACATTTCCTTGTTAGAACTGCTTTCATTGTGTCCCACAGGCTTCAGTATGTTGTATCTGCATTTTATTTAATTGTAGATATTATTTAATTTCTTTAATTTCATCTGTGACCCATTGATTGTTAAGGAATTTCTTATTTAATTTACAGTTGTTTATGGAAATTTGTGACTTGTTTTGCCATTAAGTTCCAATTTCATTGCACTACAGTCAGAAATATGCATGGGATGATTCCTTTCCATTTACGTAAGCATGTTTCATGGACTATTATATGGTCTATTTTACAGAAGGTCCCATTTGCAGCTGAGAAGAATGTATCTTCCAGTGTTGTTGGTGCAACTCTCTGTAAACATTTAGTAAGTTCATTTATTCACAGGTTTGGTTTCATTGTGATATTTCTTTGCTGATGGTTTGTCTATCTATTTGTGATGGGGAATTAGGACCCCCATTACAATGGTGCTATTGTTCATTTGATTTTTCATGTCTATTAATAGTTATTTTAAATAGTTTTGTGCTCATATATTTGTTGCATAAATATTTATGATTGTATCTCCTCCTCTCAAAGTTTTCCCCCAATAAGTATGTAGTGGCCTTCTTTATCTCTCTTGATTATCCTTGATTTGAAGTTCACATTGTCTGCAAATAGAATAGATACCCCTGTTTTTTTCTGTGTTCCTGTTGCATGGAGTATTGCTTTCCAGTCTTTGACTTTCAGTCTATTAATTTCTTTTTAAGTTAAATGTGTTTCTTTTATACAGCATATTGTTGGATTTCGTTTGAATAGTGCACTGAAGCCATTTACACTGATGGTTGTAACTGGTATGTATTGGTTTATCTTTGCCATGTTTTTTTTCCTGCTGTTGGTTTTCTGTTTTAAACTGTTTAATTGCTTGCCCTGCTTGGTAGTTTCTTTCTATTGTTCTTCTTATCTCTGTCTAGAATATCTTTCAATACCTTTTGTAGTGTTGGTTTGATGGTCATGAATTTCCTCAGTTGTTTTTTGTCTAGGAAGTATTTTATTTGTCCATTAATTGAAAGATAATGTTGCAGGGTGTATCAATTTGGGTTGGAAGTTATTTTCTTTTAGGCCTGGAAATACTTCACTCCAAGCTCTTCTTGACTTGAGGGTTTATGTTGAAAAGTCTGCCATGATTCTGTTGGGCTTTCTTTTATAGGTTATGTACTTCTTTTCTTTGACAGATTTTAATATGCTTTTCTTGTACTGAATTTCTAGGATCTTGGTTATTATGTGTTTTGGTGTAGATTTATTTTGGTATGGCTAATTAGAGCTCCATATGCCTCACTTATCTGTATATCAGATTCTTTTTCTATACTTCAAAAATTTTCTATTACTTATGCAAATAGTTTTTTTTGTCATTTGTCTTCACTCCTGCTTTTTCTTTGACAGCAATTATTCTTATTTTTTTGCGTCATCTTGAATTGTTATTTCATGATCTTTTGTTGTATTCAAGAGATCTATTCTTTCATAATTGCTTGCCAAAATCCTTTCTTCATGTCTGAAACTCTGTCTTCACTTTTCTTCAAGGTATTTTACCAGCCTTTGATGGGATTTTTAATTTCTTTGATATCTGTTTGAATCCATTTCATGCATTCTATTTCATTCCTATATTGATCATTCAAGGTTTCCATTTTCTTCCTATAATCATCTATCTACTCTAGATTTGCTGAGCAATTCCTTTATAAATGTTGCCATTTCTTTTTCACTTGAGAAATTATTTCTAATCTGATTTCCTCTATAGCCTTATATATTTGTTTCTTTACTTTGCTTAGTATCATTTCAAAGAGTCAGGAGTGTGTCACCTATTTTTTTCTATCTGGTTGTCTCTTGTACTTGTTCTGGGTGGGCTGGAGGTCTGAGGTTGCATTTTGCTTCTGCATCTTGTCACTTTCCATTTCAAAAGTTTTTGTTTTGCTTTCTGTGTTGATCCTTGTAAGTTTTTGTAGTAGGTATCTTTTTTACTAGTATCAAGTCCTTTCTAGGTAAGGTTTGTTCTTTAGGGCTATCTTCTGTGTATACAAAGTTCTTAGTGTGTGTTTTACCCATTTCCCCTGTTTCATATCTCACTCCTGGGCACATATAAGTGGAAATTAAATCAGTATGTTAAAGGTATATCTATAGTTGCATGTTTATTGCAGTACTATTCACATTAATCAAGATAGAAACTATAGGTATCCACTGATGGGTGAAATTGAAAAATTTGAATACATGGACATGTATATGTATGTGTGATATAGAACTAGTTTGTCTATCACCTCAGAAACAATATATATCCAAGATGACAAATGTGCAATTACCTGTATCTGATTATTACACATTATGTCATGTATTGAAATACCAGGTGTGTCAGTTATTTTTCTCTCATTCTTGAAACAAAATACCTGACACCAAATATTAAGGAGGGAAATGTTTATTTAGCTCACAATTTGTAGAGTTTGATCTTCAATCAGCTGGCTCCAAAGCAGGCTGGCATGGGAGAGGGGCAATAGTCCATGGTGGTGGCAGACTACAAGAGCAATAAGAGCCCAAAAGGGGGAGAGCAAGCCTCTTTCCCTCACTTACATTGTAAGGAGGCTATCTACCCTAGGGTGGGTGTAGCACCATACCATCTCTATGCCCTCCTCTTGCACTGGATAAAGAAGTTTACAAAGTGAGAACTCTGTCCCCCTGCTGAGTCACATAGTTAAGCTTATAAACTTCTAAAACTAACACAATGAATCAACCATTACAGCATCCTAGGGCATAAATAACTGCCCTAGGGCATGTCTTCTACACCCTAGAATGCAGAACTGCTGAGTCACTTAGTTAAAATTCTAAACTTCTCATACTGTCTCAGTGTATTGACTATTGCACCACATAGTTATGTTCAATTAATATATGTTAATTAAAAATAAAAATATATCTCACATATAAATAGAAGTCAAACTAGAGAAATAAAGAAATAGAAAATAAAGGAAATGGAAAAGGAAAAGCAGATCACACAGGTAAGAAAACCCAGCGTTCAAGTTCAAATCTAGATGTTGTACCTCGATGTTGCTTTCTCCAGTGTATATCTTTTATTTCCCAGTCTAAACAGCAAGGATTGTACTTGCCTTCTTGAGGACTGAGAATGGAGTAAGAATATGTTTTTGTGAGTCTAGTGTCATCCAAATTATTAAATTTATTATTGACTTTAATTTTCTAAGGTGACATTTTCTAACTTTTCCCTGACAGACATTAGATCTTACCTGAAATCTTTAGTATTAAATCAATTGAATAGATTGGGTGCCTCAGCAAATCTTGTTGGATTTTCCCCTTAATTATAGCAAACATTTAGTAAGTCTATCCAGATCAATTTTCTTATGTTTCAACATAGTCAGTCAGTTCTTTTTTCTCTCAACAATTAATCTGTTCAAAAATGTGTACCTGCTAAGTGACAAGGAGATACTGGGCACTGTGAATGCCACAAGGAAGAAAATGGATCAAGTTTTACCATTTAAGGAGTAAAAATTTGAGCTGAGTTTGAGATCATACAAGTTTAAAATTTTACATACTATCAGATGGTGGTAACTAATATGGAGGAAAATAGAGCAGGAAGGGAATAAAAAGTGAGAAACAGGAGGCTGAAATTTAGACACATTGATCTGAAGGTCTGTGTGAAATTAATACAGTACTTGAACCAAGACCCGAACAAAGAGGAATGGACTCTGTGGCTCTTTACAGAGGAGAAACAGCAAACGCAGTTATGAACTGTTGATATGTCTGAAGATCTGAAGCAAGGCCACAACACCTGGAATGCAATGAGCATAGGAAAGCTAGAAAAGAGCTTTCAGTGGAGGAGCACTGAGGGGCACTATTGAGCAGGGAATGGAAGCACTTTGGATTGAGCACATCAATTTTCCCTCTTATGAATGACTACTATTGTCCTGCAAGTATCTTCCACTTGAACAAACAAACAAATCTCTGAGTTACGGTTCTATTTCAACTTCTCTGTTTTTTATTAGTTCTATTCAGCACATTTGTTTAGTGCATTTATCACCATCTCTGTCGGTACACCATGGAATAAACTGCCACGACGCTCACCTGGTAAGGTCACTGCTATGGTCTCCAGCTGGTCTTTCTGTTCTCATTCTTGGCAATGCACCAACCTGAGCAACCACCTAACCTATTCTTTACATAGTGGCCATGCTATTTAAGTTTTCTGGTTCTGCTGTAACAAACCACAGACTTAGAAACATGAGATCATTTTAGTTTAATAGTTCAGAATTCTAATATGGATCTCACTGGGCTAAATTAAAGATGATGATAGCAGGATTGTGTTTTGCTGCAGAGGTCCTAGGGGAACAGAACATGTTTGCATTTTCCAGCTTCTAGAGGTGCCCTGCTTTCCATGGCTCATGGCTCCCCTTCTCCATCCTCAAGACTAACTGTGGCAGGTAAAATCCTTTTTATATCAGTTCACTTGACGCTCACTTCTATCTCCTTTTTTTTCTTTTCTTTTTTTTTGTCTTTTTGAGGCAAACTTTCACCATGTAGTTCAGGCTGGCCAGTAACTCACTTTGGTAGCCCAGGATGGCCTCAGACTTGCAGCAATCTTCCTGTCTCAGCCTCGCAAGTGCTGGGATTACAGGCATGCGCCACCATACCCAGGGGTTCTGCCTCCTTTTTATAATTTTAAATGATTAATTTGGAATATCTGGGTATTCCAGGATCATCTCCCTATTTTAAAGTTAACTTATTAGCAGTTTTATTTTCCCTCTATGTAAGTAAATGTATCTGCAAATGGCAGTGATTAGGGTTTATGCATATTTGCTGGCCATCTTCTGCCAACTACACTCACTCTTTAAAATGTAAGTCAGATCATGCTGTTTCCATGACTCACCCTTCAAGACTTTTTATGGACTTCAAAAGTTTTATGATGGTTTAGCAGTTTGTGTATAATCTGACTTTCCTGGCCTCAGGGCAGAGACTGGAAGGAGATGAGGAGGGACTCCGGGGTGCAATGTTTAAGGAAACACTGCTTTCAAGTTTGTGCACCAGATGCCTCTCAAATTATCTTCGACTCACCCCAGCTGGACTGTTTCTGATCTCATCTGCTACATCCTCTTTGAATTCACTCTGCTCTATTGCCAGTGGCTCCTATGTTGCTCTGCGGTACACCCTGTACCTCCTGTCTTTGCAACTGCTGTTGCTGACATTCTCCGCCTGGACAGCGAACTGGTTTAATTCCTCATTTCATTGAGGTTTCTGTCAAATGTACCTTCTCCAACAGCAATTTTTCATGATTATTTTGAAAAGGTGACCTCTGTCATGTTTAACCCCTTTACTTTGTTTAACTGTGTTTTCCTGTTAGTGTTTATCAGTCCTGACATTATATAATCATTAATTTGCTTTCATTTTTTTTACTAGAACAGAAGCACCATGAAGGCAAGGTCTTTGTCTCTAGCCAGGTTCTAGAAGAGTGTATAGTGTATGGAAAATGCTCACTAAATTCTTAAATGAAAGGGAAGAAAGGGCTAACATCTGTGAATAACAGAAATATTTTCAAGTATTTTTCTGTTAGACACTTTTCTAAAAACTAAGTATATTAACTTGTTTCATTCTTTCAATGTTTGCTGATGAAAATATTGAGGCATAGAAAGGCCAGGTAACGACAAAATCACACACCTAGTAATTTGGGTATACATCTGAGTCTAGAGAATGTTCCTCTTTGAGCTAACACTCACACATGCATAACTCAGTTACACATTTATGTTTTGAGATGACAGGGAGATGTTAGAAACAAACATACTACTATTGATTTAAAAAAATTATTGGTTTCCATTTTTTCCCTTTGTCCTTTCCCCTCTTCCCCATTCTAATTCCTTTTTCTTTTTGAACTATTTCTTCTCCTTTCACAATATATATTTTACATTTTTACTATTACTTATTTACTACTATGTATTACTTATTTATTATTACTTATTACTTATTTACTATTTCATTGTCTAATGCCAGGAAGACATTATGATGTTCATACATGTGAGTCTGATTTATTTCACTTCAGAGTATAGTTTCAAATTGCATCCATTTACCCACAAAGATTTCAAGTTTAGTCCGTTATGTTACCAGTATCTCTTAGCTCATTGGAAAGGAAGGTTTATGCTAATATCAATTAGAGAAATTTTAATGCCCATATCTTGTACTCTGAATAACTACTTTGAAGATAACAGTGTATGAATAATTGTTATTCTCTTATTATTTTGTTACAAAATTTTGTTTTACCTTTTTCCATAAAATTAAAAAAAAACATGGATTTCTCTTAACAAGTTATTTGCTTGAATGAACTTTAATGTCTTTGAAGGTTTTAGTAGGAATTTCATAATTATGGGAAAAAGAAAATTTAATGAGCATTTATTAATTTGTATAAATCATTTCTTAATGCAGGTTAAATATTGTTTCCATTTGGATGCATTCGTTGGAAATACACTTCTCACTTGACTTCGTTTCTTCCAGTAAGTCCAGAATAAGATAAAAGGAAGAGGCAATTCATGTGCATAAACCTTGTAGGATGGCATAAGAGAAGAAGCAGGCCAAAGGCTAATTTTATAAATCCATATAAGTATGAAATAAAATTATTTTTAATAAGTGAGAATGTTGTACTTACAGAGATGTGTGCCAGATGGAAACTCAGTACCATTTTCCCTCTCCTGTGTTTTCTCCTAAATTCTTGATAATAACATTTTCCCAACTCTGTGCCAGCAGGGTTCTGGATTAGCTTCTACCCACGAGAGGCTCTTGTGCAAGACTTGGAAGGCAGAATAGCAGTGGAAACCATTATTGCTCCTTCAGGCAGGTTCATGGCTTTCGGCAGATGGGCATATGTGAAACCATGCCAGGAGATTCCCGGCATCCTCTGGTGCACCAACCACTTGGAGGCTGCAGGCAGCTGATCTCACTGGTAGCAAGGGGTCTGAGCTGCGTGTTCTCATTACCTGAATGTCAGCACAGGCTTTTCTTGACCTTTGCTTCCCCAACCTTGTAACGGATTTAGTAATCCCCTGAGTCACATTATTAAATTTGTTTGTGCAAGAACTACCCAGACTGAATACTGTTTTCTCTGACTTGAATCCTGATTACTACACACAGATTTCCTCAGAGAGAGTACTTTATTTGATGTGTGTCTTATAATTTTTCTTTCACAAGATAATAATTTTTAAAAATAAGATGAATGTAATCATTAATATTTATTTTTTTAAGAAAACTTTTTTTTGGTAGTTCTGGGAATCAACTCTAGGGCTTTGAGCATGATAGGCAAGTGCTTTATTACTGAGCTATACTTCCAACTTCATTAGTATCAATTATTACCTTAAAACAATTCCATTTGAGGTTTTTAATGGGTCATTTATTAAAAGCAACAATTAATATTAATATTTATAATTTTTAATCCTCTTCTGCTTCTAAAACAAGGTTGAGAGTTTTTTTTAGGGATTTTTTTTTGGCAAGAAAGCATTGCCAAACAATGCTTCAATATAAAGAGGTAGAAACATACTCTTTAGAAATAGTTGGACACAAATAATCTCTTCAAAGGAAGATATTTGTATCATTTTCTAATTATTTTGGCTACCTACATTTCTGTTACATGTTATTAAACTAAGGATAAGATGAATTAATCCATCATTGTACAGTTTTAATTCACAAAGTACAACTTACACATGGCATCATCGGATAGCCACAGATTTCTACCCAGTTGTACATCTCCTCACTTTCCAATGCTTTCCCTTATATTAGCAGTTAGGGGTAACATTTTCATTGTTAATGTCCTTCCATCATCTCTGGATTTACACTATTTAAGAACAAGAATCATATCCTAATGATTATGGTTTTCTTGATGATTTTTTTGGGTCCAGACTCCTAGCAGATGGCCAAAAAAAAAAAAAAAGGTTTAATGGATAAATATAAATGGCTGAGATTGAACTTTTATGATGCAGTTTGGATTCTGAAACCTATCACAATTTTGTGATGTCTCATGTGAGTCAAAATATAGTTATGATATCAAAAGTATAGGTGAAATAATTGATGAAAAAAACTAAATAAATAAGGAAACAAACCCCATAGCTTATTTCAAGTAATATAATTATTAAAATTTTTAAAACTTTTCATAATCCCAATATACTTTTCCTGCCATATCTCGCATCACTCTCCAGTATCAACTCTTAATATGTTGAAATAATTAACAACAAATAATCCAACAACTGTTAATAATGTGGAAATAGTTAACAAAAATAATTCAGGATCTGTGCCTAGAGGACTTGACAAATGCTTCATTTTAAATGGCTTATGGGAGAAATTCAGAGAAGCAGAGAAAAAGCAGCGGCAGATGGGTGGTTATTTCTGAGCCAAATTTTAGGCACTCTTGCACTGCTGAAGAAGACTAATTCATTCGGGACCATTACTACACAAAAAGAGTTTCGAGACTTATTTTCCCATACGCTTCCCCTTCCCAAAGGAAATGTAATCATTGTGTACTGAAAATATAAACTAATATAAAATAGAATTGTAATGTTCTTATAAAGTCACTAGTGTTGCAGAAATAAACACATATTTAGACATGGTTTCTATCCTTAAGAAATTATTACCTTGTAGAATAGTTATGTACACAATAGGCACAATAGAGTATAATAAATGGTGAATTCTAGACCAAGTAAATGATGGAACTTGACATTTAAGGACTCGGGTTGTGCTGGAAGTATTTCCTTGATGCCAGGCCAAAAGGCACAGAATCAAGGAATAGGAGGGTTTCATATTCTGTCTACTAACTGCTTCAAAGTCTAATGGACAGCTTACCTCAGAAATTATGGCCCTTGAGAGTTGCTTTATAATTGTTCCAAGCACAGTAAAATTCATTGCTCATTGCTCAATTTATGTCTAGGACAAGTACACTAAACCCAGAGCCTATGCACTGAGTGACATTCCTAGGGTATTATTCAATTAATTAATTTTTGAGACAAGTTATTCCTCTTCTTACCATGGATAGGAATAGATAGATATGAAAAGTTTATATTTTGACTTTGTAGAAACAGTATCCAAGTATCCATTGGAGTTAGCTGCAATGTGGTTAAAGTAAAGGTAAATTTGGATTCAGGAGTAGGATTTTTGAGTATGAATGCAAGGCAATTTTATATTTTTATTTTGTACTGCATTGATTTCATATAGCTGTGTATGCTAATATTGCATATTTTGGCATATATATATATATATAGTTTCTGAATTTAAAAAATTTAGATATCAACTTAATTATACCAGCTTTTTTTTTTTTTTGCCTAATTTAATCCACTAATTTTTTTCCAAAGTACTGTGACTTCTTATTTTGGTAAATGTTTCTTGCCAGACAAATCACACATTCATCATGGATTTCTGTGATTGCCTAACAGAGAGGGACAAAAAAACCTCACCTTAAGTTAAAAATAAGACCCATCTACTTTAATTATAAAATGAGAATGATTACTACTGCTTACTGATTACTTAAATATTCATGAGTGTCTCCAAATTTAGATGGTTATATATTCAAAGTTAAGAGTATGTTTATTGATTTTTTTTTTATAAAGAGATAGAGTGAATCTTGTCCCTGGGTGGAGCTCCTGGAAAGCCCTGGAAGATATCTTTGTTGATTTCCATTCATTTAAAAGGCGGTCAGTAGCACTGAGAGTTTCTCTCCTGAGCAAATGCAGTGGGTCAGGATGACTGTGACTTGGATACGCAGAAATAATATATTCTTTTATTTCTTTTGATCATATGTGGCATTACAAAGGTTGATTATATAATTATGGCAATAGACATATGCATTTGGATTTTAAAAACTTCCACACAGACTACAAGAGAACATTGTCAGTTGCCCAGGTGAATTCTGGCATTACCTACAAAATATTGGGAGGAAGGGCAGAAAAATCTCCTGTATTCCAATACTCTGGGTGGATTCATGTTCCAGTGTCTGAATATTAGAGCTAGAATGGACTCTAGGAATAATCACATGTAAAGTATAACTATACTGGTAGTGCACTGAAGGTTCAGATAAATGAAGTACTCAATTCTAAACAAAAAGTCAGATTTGGTGGGAGAAATGAAATAAAAACATTTAGTTTTTCCAAATTCAAGTTTACTGGCATTTCTATTGTTTTACAATCTTTGGTCTTTTTCAGACTTCAGTGTTTCAGCCTCACATCTAGCCTTTCTTCCAAGTAGTATTAACAAAAGGAAGTAGATGTGTCTCTGCCCACAGAGCCCCTCCCAGTGACCTTTCTTTCTCTAGAATATTTTTTTTTTTGGTTTATTCTATAGGTTTGTTATTCTTCTGAGGAAAATCTGTTTACTCCACCAAAAGCACCCTGTGGAGATTTATACTAGTTCATTGGCTAATAAGATAAGATGGATGTTGAAAATAAGGGAAAGTGACTTACCTTTTAACTGACATGGATGTCCTGTTTTTAGTTGATTTTTAAATACATACTACTATTACATTCACTATTCGATTTTTTGCACATGGAAAGCAAGGGCCATAGCCTTTTCTCCTTTTATCATCTTAATAGTAAAAAATAACATTATGAGCATAGTAGGTATAAGTAGATTTTGATTGGAATAGTACCTTCAATTGGGGCAGCAGAGAGAAATCATGACTGGTAACATAATTACAGTAGAATAATAAATAAAGAGCTCATGAAGTTGTGACACCAAGGACATGTGTCCATTAACTTATCTTCCAGCTGATAAAAGTCTGTCTAAAGTTTTGATCACACACACACACTCTCTCTCTCTCTCTCTCTCTCTCTCTCTCTCTCTCTCTCTCTCTCACACACACACACACACACACACACACACACACACATCACTCACCCAACCAAAAAACCTCACTCAACATGTTTCAAAGTGAAAAGGAATCAATATAGATAATTAGGTATTTTAAAAAAATTGACAGGTTGGAGGGATAAAGTACAATATCATCACTTATTCTCATGTTCTGGCTTTCAGAAAGTTTCTGGAATTCTAAGAAACTATTGGTTTATAGTTGCCTGCAGAACAGGGATGAGGCAATTCCTAGGAAACCATTCAGACTGATGAAAGATATCCTACTGGCTAAAGCCCGTAAGTCTGAGACTTGACTTCTTACAGTGGAGAAGCAATAATGTAGTCCATTCTTCCTTCTGCTCCTCAAGTCTCATCAAAGTTCAGCTGGCTGACATTTTCTAGCCTGATGTCCTATTGACAAGAATTGTAAAGAATATGCTTCTAGGTTTCCAGCTACTCTCTCACAGAGGTCAGTATTAGCAAAGGTAAGGAGAGCTATCAAGTTTCTAAAGGCAATCCAATGCATACAAATTTCCACAACTTTCAATTCCTTTGTTTTCATCAAGTATATTGTGTTCATTTAATTTAAAGCCATTGAGGTTTTATTCATTTATGAATTTGATCATTTCAGTATGAAACATACATATGCATAATGCAGTTCTGATTTTTCTTAAGAAGTGTAGCATGAGGACTTATTCTTAAGAATATCCTCAAGGAGTGAACATGGTATTGGAGCCATCGAAAAATTATTCAAATAAAAAATGATATGGTTATAGTCTGACAAAAACCTACCCCAGGGACATGTTTCTGCTTAAGAGAGTTTTATTTTTGAAATAAAAGTATGAGGAATACAAATCATTTTGAAAATGATTCTATTTGCTTATTTGCTTTTGGGACAGACTATAGGACTTTGAGATCAGAGTACTGAAAAAACTTATTAGTATACCTTGCAGTAATATGATTTTTTTTCTTGTACCAATGATGGCTGTCTAAACATGACACATAGCTTAAAAATCTTTACAATAATAAAGAACTGCTGATACTTGAGAGAAAATAAAGAAGCAGTGCTACTTGGGAATAATACAGTTTTCTTCTCATTGATCATTACATATATTTGCAAATATTTACAAGTTAGCTCATTTCAATGCTATCAACACATCAACATTAAACATGACTTTTTTCCCAGAGAAAATATCATTTCCTAATGGATTTAGGAAGTCACAAACAAGAAGATATCAATATCCTTATGTATAATAGTTATTTGAAAGAGGAACATTGTGCTCCCATTGTTCTTTTAGGGAAAATTGTCCATTTGTAATTACAATAGGATAAAATTTATTGTGTTGTATGACATCTTTGCTTGGCTGTAATTGTCAGTAACAGATGAGAGCGATGGTGTCTGAGAACACTGCAGAGGAAATTTAGGCAGAAGTCAGGGCTGAAGAAATATTTGGGAGGAAGATAGATTGTCAAATGAGTTTCCAGACAGTCAGGGGAAAGACTTAAAAAGAGGAAGAACTAAGTGTTAGTGAGGGATTTGGTTTGCATTCTCTAATGCCTTTTGAGAGACATGAATGAAGACTGAAATTCTGCTTTAGTAGTTAATATTACTATTATTTGCCTGTTTGAGTTGTTGTTCTTTCAGTATACTACTACTCTTGGGTTGAACCAACTTGATGATGGTTCAATTCAAGTATGGGCAGAAGTTGGTCCTTTGGGTATGAGAGAACTCCTTTTTGTCATCCACTCCACTGTCCAACTTCTAAACACCCCAGGATGGCAGCTGCATTTGGGGAAAATTTTTCTTAT
The DNA here is from genome assembly GCA_004027295.1 of Dolichotis patagonum. NCBI lineage: Eukaryota > Metazoa > Chordata > Mammalia > Rodentia > Caviidae > Dolichotis > Dolichotis patagonum. The sequence continues at coordinate 15,802 of PVJX010008529.1, forward strand.
CTAACAGTACGTTTCTTTGTGGTATGAGTCATTAGAGGCAGCTTATCTTGTGTTTAGGTAGCTGGTTAGTTTACTGTGGGCTTTAGACATATCATAGATAAAGCAAATTTAGTGGCACATATAAATTTGTAATTAATCAAACTAATTAATTGCCAGTATTTTTCATCCAACTGCTGACACTTCAGGAAATTGATTTCTATAAATATCAAGTCATTTGGTTAGAGAGCTTGAAGAAACCTAGCCCTTCATTTTGTGTGTTTGATCTTGTTTGTAAATAACTCATGAATTGAATGTCTTGGATGGGAGTCTCACTTGTTTTGGTCTTATGGGCCATGAACTCTCAGGTATTTTTCTGTGGCCTCAGAATTCAGATTTAGTAAAATATTTACTGAATATTTATTATGCTTCAAAAATTATATATAGTTCTGGGGTTGCAATTTAGTGGGGGGAAAGGACAAAGGTCCTGGTCTTTATAATGCTTTCATTGAAGAGGGAAATATGGATGTTTAACAACAACAACAACACAAAATAAAACAAAACAAAAACTAAATAAAATAATCACAGACCCTGATACAGATGCTACTTGACTTGCTGTCAGGTCATATCTTAATAAACCTATTGTAGGTTGGCATATGGTGAGTTAAAGACACGTTAAGCACACCTAGCCTACTGAGTATCCTAGCATGGCAACACATTGCACTGATGAGTACTGGTTGCTCTGCATCACGATCGTGTGGCTGGATGGGAGCTGTGATTTGCTGCCACTGAGCAGAATGATGGCAGAGTATTGTCTGTGCAGTAGTAGTGTGGGAAAAGATCAAAATTCAAAATTCAAATTGTGATTTCTACTGAATGTGCATGGCTTTTGTAGCATCATCAAGTAAAAAGAATTGTTAGTTGATATATCATAAATTAAAGTGTATCAATGTGGTGTAGACAATAATCAAAGGAGAAGTCATAAAAAGTAAAGAAAAATCTCTCCAGAAAGACATAGCTCAACAGTGTGAATGACTGATTTGTAGGAAAAGTTAGTTGAAGACGTTCAGGTAGAGAAGCAGTTGGTACTAATTTTCAGAGTCAGGGAGTGAAGACTCAAACTTGCAAATTTGCCAGGTGGCAGAGGTTCTTTTTTTTATTGGTACTGGAAATTCAAACTAGGCTCTTCTCACTGAACCATGCTCCAAGCCCTTTTGATTTTTGATTTTGAAACAGTGTCTTGCTACATTGCCCAGTCCGGACTCACACTCATCATCTTCCTGCCTGTCTCCCAGAGGGCTGGGTTTACAGGCATGTGCACAAAGCCTGGCCTAGATTTACTTTTCTTATTCTGTTATTCCTTCCTTCATTTTATAACTTTGGAAAACATTTACCTAAATTTTCTAAATCTCAGTTCCACATGTATAATTTTTGATATTTGTCATATAAGTTAAACAAGGAAATTAAGCAATCTTGGTCATTTATTATGTTTTTGGTACAAGATTCATCATCATCATTATCAATATTAAAAATAATAATACAAGCTAGAAGGGATAACAGGCTTTCCAGAATTCTGTTCCTGTCTTCCTGGTTTTTATCTATCTTGGGCTATAACGAGATTGATGTTAGAGCTGTGTAACTAGGAAAACATCTGGAAATAAATATTGTACACATTACCACTAATGTCTCCCTACTCACTCATGCTACTATATTTACTGAAGTAATTTTAGAAATGACTGCTTGACAGAGAAACACTTTTATCTCAATCCTCCTTCTGTATAATTCATATATCATAAAGGAACAAACTGGCTGGCTACCAGTGGATTGGGAAATTAGTTTTAATATTTGTAACCATGGATATAGAAAACTTAACAGTGTCTTTTAAATTTATTAAAGTAATTAATTGGCAGTATTTTTAATCTGGCTGTTTAGACTCCAGTGACTACATTGTAGGGCAGATATTTTGCTTGGCATGCTCACCTGAATATTTTTATGAATTTCAATGACAATTCCCTATTCAAATCTGCTTCTTTGAAGTGTGTAGCTAGATAAGCTGGGGTTTTGAACTATGAAGCATGGATTTATTTTAATTCATTTTGCTTGTGGAGTTCTCATTTCTTTATCATTAAGAAGTGCTTTATAAGAAATAAATTGTAGCAAGATTATGTTAAAAGTGCAACGCAACGCAGTTCTTGCCTTACTTTTTTTCTTTGAATCTACCTTTTACTTTGAATAAAATAATTCATGATTTTCCTACAGCTGGAGAAGAAATCAAGTGCAGCACCTGCTTTATTTCCAAAGAGTGCTTAATCAGGTGCCATTTCAGGAAGGGCTTGATTACTGAAGTGTGGAACTCAAGGCAACTAAAAATCTGCTTCATGTTTCCCTGCTTGGACCTCCCATGGTGAGTAAGAGACAGCCATGGGGTGTTGTGGATAAGGAGAAGCCAAACTGGGGACCCCTGAGAAGTTTAAGCTTAGTCTGGGAAAGACATGGACCCATCTTCTATGGTGAGAAACCAAGCCAAGCCTGATTTGCACACAGAAATGGATAGATCTGAAGGTGCCAGTCTTAAGTATTTGAACCATTTTTATGGTCTAGAGGCAGCACAGGATTTGTGGTCCCATCACCTTCCTTATTTACAAAGGTGAACAGGGACAGAGCTTGGCTTGAAGAGTGAGATTTCTGGAACAAGATGGTGGATTCCAAAACATTGGATCCCAGAAAGAAACCACTCATTCAAAAATTTAGAGAAATTTCCTTTTTGTTTCTGGACTCTCCCCCACCATTCTTTTTCAGTAGTTTGTTTGAGTTCTGGGAGTGTTCCTTTCCCCTCTCCTCACCTCTCCTTTTTTGCTTTTTCTTCTTTTTTATTTTATTTTCTCTTTTTTCCTCCTTTTTAATTTTCCTTTTTAATTTTGCCTACTCTTTTAGCTTTCTCATGCTAATTTTTCATTTTTCATTCCCAATTTTCCTTTTTCCCTTCTTTTCTTCATTTTTTCTCATTATTTCTTTCTTTATCTAATTCTATACATATTTCTATTCCTTAACAGGATTACTTTACTCCTTTTCATCTCTTATTTATTTAAATTTTCAAATTTTCTTACTTTATCTTACTCTCTCTCCTCATCTCTTATTTGTTTAATTTTGCAAAATCTTCTTTTCAGTTTTTTATTTCCAGCTCATTATATCTTATTAAGGTTTATTAATCTGTAGATAGTTAACTCTATGCTACTACTGTTGAATTCTTTGCTATTATTAATAGAGGTAAAGTTGATGTATTTATTATATATTTAACGTATGCCAATTTGATTTTTCTTAGTGCTCATACTAAAATTATAGATATCTTTCCTATGGTTAAGGTGGTATATTATTTGTTTTATTATTATGTTAATATCCCATCTGTTTTGGATGATATTGTTATAGTTTATTTATTTCCATTACCAGGGTCATGTTGTTGTTAGTATTAATAGGTTGTCTCCACATGACAATATCTAGAGATTATCTTAGTGTCAATACAGTAATATCTTGGTTCACAAAGGTTTCAGTTCACAAACAATTCAGTTCTCAAACAAAAGTATTCAACAAAATTTTGCTTATGTGCACCAACTCCACACTGGCTGTCAAACACTACCAGAACCATCTTTCCCATACAAACATAAGTGCTTTTATTTTTCCCAAAAATCAGAAAACAAATTAAGTTTGTGAATCAAAGTACCACAGTACTGTCATGCACTCTCATGGAACTGGGTGTTGGGTGAATTATACTGAATACTCCCCTCTAAAATTAACTGAGATGGTCAGATCTAGGGACAGAGTCAAAAGACTATAGTCATGCCCAAAATTCATTACTGAAAAGCAGACATTAACTAAAGAGATCTTCATACAACAAAACCTTTCCAGTATTAAAATCCACAAACTTCATTAAAACAAAATCAGAGAGAGCGAGAGAGAGAGAGAGCGAGAGTGAATAGTTGAAAGGATAACAGAGGAGATTAAAAAAAATAAGGTGCTCAGTGAGCTCACAAAAGATTTGTTAAGCAGATAATAAATGCAGTAAAAAAAAATAACCAGGGAGCTTATGGAAGACACTGATAAAAATTAGTTTAGTTAAACAAAATGGTACTGTTATGGTTTGTATCTAATGTCCCCCCAAATACTTCATGTATTCATGTGGTGCTTTTCAGAATGACTAGATCATGAGTGATTAATATTGGATCATAGATGTGAAATAATGGATTAATATATTATTGATCGGAGCAGCATAATCTGGGTATAGGTGATGGATTTATTGCAGAAGGAAAGACCTACTCAGGGTGTGGGTGGCACCATCCAATAGGCTTTTAGCAGAAGCAAGGCTGTCACCAGTCTAGCACACCTTGAAAACAGTTTCTTCTCTGTGAAATTCCCTTTTTTATCCTCTACCATAGTGCCCTGCTTTGAAACTAGCTGATTGTGGACCGAAATCTCTATGGACTGTGAGCTAATAAAAGCCTTTCCTTCTTAATGGGTGGGTGTTGTGTATTTTGCTTCAGCAATGAAAAAGTAACAAAAAATACAAAACATGAATTTCAATATAGCAAAGAAATAGAATCCATGAAAAGGTTCTAAACCAAAATCAAGAAGATTAAAAATTCTATGGAAAGTTTGTGCAGCAGAATCAACCAATATGAGGACACACTGCCACAGAGAAGAAACGGCTGATATTAGAGACAATTATTCAGAGATACTTAAAAAAAAAAACAAGAGAGCATGAAAAATGCATAGCCATGAGAAGACAACAGATAAATGAGGCCATGACAAATAGCCATGATCAAAAAAGAACCTCTCCATGACACATCATAGTCAAAATTCTAGAGGTCCAACACAGGGACAGAAACTTCAGTGCTGTTAGAGAAAAGCAAGAGATCATTGATAAAAGCAGTTCTATTAGAATTACAGCAGACTTCTCAGTACAAACTAGTAAGGCCATGAAATCTCAGAATAAAGTAATTGAAGTCCTAAAGAAAACAGCTTCTAATGCAGACTCATACATCTCTCCAAACTGTCTTTCAAAATTGATGGAGAATTAGTTACATGGAAACAAGACCTCAAGAAATTCATGATCACCAAATGAGCACTCCAGAAATTTCACAAGGGCATGCTGGAAAAAGACAATGAAGGCAACACTGCCAAAAAGTCAAATAGAACAACTATACTAGGCATGGTTAGCAGCTAAGCAGAAGAGAGAAAAAGGAAAGCAACAACACAAAAAATATGCAATGGCAGGAATAAATCTATACCTTTGAGTAATAACTCTAATATTAATGTTAGTAATGTTAATGATATCAATTCCAGAATCAAACAACACAGATTGGCAGAATTAATTAAAAAATAAAACAAAACAATAGGCAATATAAGAAAACACATTTAACCCCCCCCCAATTCACAGAGTTAAAAATCAAAGGAGAGAAAACAATATTCCTTGCAATAGGAACCCTGAAAAAAGTATGAGTAGCTATTTTAACTTTAGATAAAGTGGACTTTAAGCTAATATTGATCAGAAAGTGTAAAGAATATCACTACATATTGGTTAAAGGAACAATTCAATGGGAAGATATAGTAGCTATAAATATATGTACTGAACACCAGGCACCACTGTCATAAAGCAAAAATGACTATAGATAAAAAGATAAACACCAACACAGTCATAAGTGAGAGCCTTAATACCCCACTATTACCAACAGACAAATCAAATATCTAAAAACAACAATAAGAAAAACAACAAAGATATACCAGAGTTTAACTAAATCTTTGAACAAACTAACTTAATAGATATTTACTGAGTGTTCCGCCAAATGACAGCAGAAAACACATTCTTATCAGCACACAAAGGACTTCCCTCCAATGCCTCATGCTAGCCCGTAAAGCATGCTTAAGTAAATGCAAAATAATCAAAATTATTCCATGCATATTATCAAATCATGATGCAATGAAACTAGAAGTCAACAGCAAAAGAAACCACACTAATTATGCAAACACATGGAAATTAAACAATACCATCTTGATTAATGAATGGATCACAGATGAAATCAAGATCTTAAGGAGTTCCTACAGCCAAATGATAATGCCAATATAATATAGCCAAACTATGGGACACAATGAAAGTAGTTCTAAGGACAAATTTTATAGCTCTGAGTGCATGGTATAAAAATATAGTGAAGTTCAAATAAGTACTGTAATGTTGCACATACATTTTCTAGAAAAACAAGAACCAAGTGTAAATTTAGTATATGGCAGGAAATTATAAAAGTCTACTAAAATTGAATCAAGAAGATATAAAAACCCTGAACAATTCACTAATAGGCAATGAAATTGTAGCATTAATAAAAAAAGGCCCTACCCACTAAGAAAACTCAGGTGATGATGTATTGCTATTGTAGATTTCTACAAGAGCTTTAGGGAAGATCAGATGCCTGCATTCCACAACCTCTTTGATAAAATCATAAGGGAAGAAGCACTCACAAGTCACTTCTGTAAACTAACATTATTCTGATTCCAAAACCAGAAAAAGACCCAGGTAAAAAAAAGAAAACTATAGGCCAGTCTGTTCAATTAACATGGACACATAGATAGACTGGTATCTTGGTCCATAGACTTAATTTATTCTGTAATTAAGGAGAAGATGGCTGTGACTGTGCTCATGTGGGAAAGATGTGTAGTTGTGTTCGTCATCTGATGTGGAATTCATTAACAGAAACAATTTTGCTGAATGCTTATTTATGAACCAAATTGTAAACATAAGTGTTTGTGAACTGAGGCATTATTGTATCAACAAACTTAGTGCAACAAATCATGAAAAATATCATATACCATGACTGAGTAGGATTCATCCCTCAGGGTGGAGGGATGGTTCAACAACAGAAATAAATGCAATATATCATATTAACAAGAAATGTAATATATCATAGGACAAACTCACATGATTATATCAATTCATGGAGGAAAAGCCCTTGACAAAATGTAATTTGTATTTTTGATATAAACCCTAAAGAAAATAGATATAGGACAGTCATAGCAAATCTTTTAGAGTGTTCAATGATAATGGATAGCTGGTTGAGGCATGTGTGTCATAGATTCACCACCACTGTTCAGAAGAATCTTGTCTTAATATGGTAAAAGTCATTTATGACAGACCAAAGACCAACATCATACTAAATGGGGAGAACCTGAAAGCTTTACCACTAAAAATCAGAATAGGACAAAAATGTCCACTGTCACCACTGTTGTTCAATATGATTCTGAAAACATTAGTCAGAGTAATTAGTCAAGAGGAAGAAATAAAAGGGATATGCGTAGGACAGAAAGACATGATATTGTCATTATTTGAAGATAGCATGACACATTACATAGAAGAAATAAAAATTCCATTAAAATTTGTAGAATTAATAAACAAATTCAGTGCCTTGGTGAGAAACAAGATCAATATGTAAAAATGATTACAATTCTGTACAAAAATAATGGAGTCATTGAGAAAGAAATTAGGGAAAGAATACAATTTATAACAGCATAAAGAAAAAATAAGTACTTAGGAATTAATCTAACCAAAGAAACGGAAGAACTTTACAATGAAATTTAGAGTACTCTGGAAAAGGAGATAAAGAAAGATATTAGAAAATGGAAGGATATATCCTGCTCTTGAATAGGGAGAACAAATGTAGTCAGAATGACCATACTTCCAAAATTGATGTATGGATGTAAAACATTCCCAATTAAAACTGTAATAGTATTCTTCACCGAACTAGAGAAAACTGTTTTAAAATTCGTATAGAACAACAGACCTAGAATAGTGAAAGCGATCCTTGTAACAAGAGCAAAGCAGTAAGCATCATAATCTGAGATTAATGTTATATTACAAAACTACAGTGATAAAACAGCATGGAATTGGCAAAACAAGCAAGTAAGCAAACAAATAAAACAAAACATAACAGCTCTGTGGATGAATAGCAGTAGAAGATGCTGAAACAACTCCAGGAATATTCAGTTATCTGATACTTAATGAAGGAGAAAACAACATATACTGGAGGAAATATAGCCTCTTTGACAAATGATGCTAGGAAAACTGGCTATCCACATACAAAAGCTTGAATTTAGATTCATATTTCTCATCATGTACTGAACTAAAATCAAAATGGCAAAGATCTAAACATTAAAATTGAAACCCTTAATCTGCTGGGAGGTAAAATAGATAAAAATCTTCAAGATTTAGGAATAATCAAGGGCTTTTGTCCATAATGCGAACTGCTCAAGAAATAGTACCAAGAATCAACAAATGGGATCATATAAAATTATTAAAAGCCTCCACACAGTTAAGGAAACAATTAACAAAGTTAAAACAGAAATTACAGAATGAGAAAACATTTTTTTGTCAGCTATTCCTCAGACATGGGACTGGTACCTAGAATGCAGAAGGAACTAAAAAAGTTAGTCTTCCACAAAATATAAGACCCAATTAAAAATGTGCAGCTAAAATGAATAGACAATTCTCAGAAGTACAAATGGTCAATAGATACAATAAAAATATTTGACACCACTGGCCCTTAGAGAAACTAAAAAACAACACTGAGAATCTGCCTCACTTTAGAAAGTATTGCTATTGTATAGAAACTGAATAATAACAAATAATGAATAGGCTTTTGAGAAAAGGAACTCTACTACATTGTTGGTGGGGGTACAAACCACTATAAAAATCAGTTTGGAGATTCCTCAGAAACTTAAAAGTAGAAATTCCATTTGGCTCAGCAATTCCCTTTGTAGGCATTACAATTTGTGTCTGCATGTCCCCCCAAAGCCTCATGCAGTCGTGGTGAGAGTGTGACAACTGAATCTAGCATTTGTGATAGATTCATTTTCTAGTTCTGGGATTATGAGTGTGAGTGCTACACTCATCCTAGGGTGGGTAGTCTGCATGTGATATAAGGGACAGAAAGAGTCTTTTCTTACATTCCTCCCTTTTTGGTCTTGTTGCTTTTTCTGTTTTCTACCCCCATGAACTATTGTCCTCTGACATGCATCATGCTGCCTTGGAGCCAGGTTAGTATAGTCTGAAACCTCCATAAACTGTGAGCTAAATAAAACTTTTCTTCCTTAATTTTGGGTGTCAGACAGTTTGTTTCAGCAATGAGAGAAAAGTAACCAAGACATAATTTGGTACTGAGAGTGGAGCTGTTGCTGTGACTATACCTGATCATATGATTCAAGAGCCTTTGGGAAAATGGCTTGTGGGAAGAGTTTGGAAAGGCTCAGAGAAGTCACTTGAAAGAGTAGTGCTGGATCACTTTAGGCTATTCTGTATGGAAGATTCTGGTCAGAACTCAGAAGTCCAGAATTGATAGAAATCCTGCAAGTAAAGACCAGGCTTGGGAAGTTTCTGCTGGGAAGGAGAATTGTCTTTGTTGCTGAATTCCAGATGATGTATGTTAAGCTTGTTAAAAAAATTTGTCTGCATTTTGCTCCTGTCCAGAGACTTTGCCTAAGACTAAGATTAAGGGCAGTGGACTAATTAATTTGGCAGAAGAATTTCAAGGCAGTTGAACATTGAGGCGGTGGCATGGCTATTATTGGGTGTTTGTAGCCAGATTTATATATTGAGAACCAAGAGCAAAGAACTAAGAAGGATGTTTTAAAATGTTGTGAGTCTGGCCAGAAAGGAAGCTCCAATAAAGTTGTGGACTACAATGACAGAGAAGAGGAGATCTTGACTGCCGAGAATGAATAAGAGAATGGAAAATCTGGCCTGAGTGCATCAGAAGGAGCAACAGGGCTCACCCTTTGCAATCCCAAACTGCAGAAGCAAAAGAATTTTCTTTGAGGTGAAAGCAACTGAGCACCATGTTCTAGAATTGTGGTGCCTGCACCAGGTTCCAAATTGGCACAACCTGGAAAATTTTCTCCTCAGAACTGGATTCTGAGTGCACAGTTATCTAGGCACTGAACCTGTATAGTCAAAAGAGAGGGAAACTTGGCTACTGCTCCAGGTGGCAGCAAACCCTGGCAGCATCCATGTGGCACTGGTTTTAGGTTCATGCAGAATGAAATATTTGTGGGGTTAAGAAGACTTCCACCAAGATTTCAGAAGAAGGCCTGGGAGGCCAGGAAGTGTGCTCCTGAGAGGGCAATAGGTGAAGCTGTGAGTATGAAACCAAAGGTGCAGTGGATACCCTAGAAGTTTGGAGAAGCCAGGAACATGGATTGTCTGAGGAAAGGAGGGAGCAGAGTGAGCCTGAGAGAGAAGCCGTGGGAGCTTCAATCACTTGAAGTGCCACAGGGGCAGAACTCACAATTAGAACTCTCAATTTTCCCCAGATTGCCTTGGATGCTGCATATGGAACTACAGGACTCAATGATGGCCTTACTGGATTTTGGACTTGCTTTGGTCCCAATCCTTTGTAATTTTTGAAATGGAAATGTTTATCTTTTGCCATTGAATGTTTGAATCATTTAACTTTCTTTTCATTTGTACAGGGACTTACAGCTGAAAGTTTGCCTTATGTCTTGGAGCAGAGTTGAGTCTTGGGGTTTTCAGCAATGCTGAAACTGTTAGAAATTTGACAATTCTTGGAGATGGACTAAATGCCTTTGTGTAAGAGAAGGTATATGAGTTTGGGGGGGACAAAGAATGGGATGTTATGGTTTGTGTCTGCATGTCCCTCCAAAGCCTCATGTAATCATGGAGAGGTGCTTTGGGGAGGAGGCTAAATCTAGAGTTTGTGATTGATTCATTGTCTAGTACTGGGATTATGGATGTGAGTGTTACACTCACCCTACATTGGGTAGTCTACATGCAATAGAGTCTCCTCTCATGCTCCTCCTTTTGTGGTCTTGTTGCTTTTGCTGTCTTTCACCACTATGAAATGTTGTCCTCTGCCATGTGCCACCTGTCTTGGAACCACTTGAGTACAGACTGCTGTGTGGTTTCTTCTTTTCTTTTTTCTTTCTTTCTTTCTTTCTTTCTTTCTTTCTTTCTTTCTTTCTTCCTTCCTTCCTTCCTTCCTTCCTTCCTTCCTTCCTTCCTTCTTTCCTTCCTTCCTTTTTTTGATACTGGAGATTGAACTTAGGACCTCACACTTGCCAGACAGGCATTGTGCCACTGAGCTAAATCCTCAACTTTGGACTGAAACCTCCATAAACTAATGCTAAATAAACCTTTTCTTCCTTAATTTTTGTGTTGGTTATTTTGTCTCAGCAATGAGAGAAAAGTAACTAAGACATTAGTTATCTTCCTGAAAGAGTTAAAGGCATCATAGTCCAGTAATATATATATATATATATATATATATATATATATATATATATATATATATATATACTTGTGTATATAGTAGAACAATTCACAACAGCTAAATCCTGGAAACATTCTATTTGTCCATCAGTAAAAGAATGGATTAGGAAAATATCATGTTTATACACAGTGGAATACTAGTATGCTATAAAGAAGAATAAGCTTTCATCATTTGTAGGAAAATAGATGCACTTTGACAGCATAATATTATATGAAATAAGTCATATACACAAACAACTGTTATATCATTTCTCTTTTATGAGAAACACAGATTTAAATAAAGAGCAAAGTAAAGGATGAGTAATAGCAAAAAGAGAAATAGATCTTTTGCAAAAGAGAGGAGGTCCAAGAAATAGAGGACAGAATGAATGAAGAGAGAGAAAGAGAAAGAAAAAAATAATTAAGATGTATTTTTATACATGTACCAATTCCCTATGAAGAACATAAACAATATGCAATCCAAAATTTACTAATAAATAAATAAATACAAAAAAATTCTGAAAATGGGCCAGGTATGTAGAAAAGTAGCACAGCACCTGCGTGGAAAGTGTGAGGTCCTTAGTTTGACTTCTGATATCGAAAAACATTCTGAAAATATTTTTTTCTTTTTTTTCATTTTGAATAGAGAGAAAATTTGCTGTGTCTCATCACAAGTTTTAAAATAAGATATTATTTGGTCAAGGTAGCATTTGCCTATAATCTTAGCTACATGACAAGCAGAGACTAGAGAGAGACAACTTGAAAGCCAGCCTGGGCAATATAGTGAGATCCTTTTCTCACAAAAATCTCTTTTTTGCAGAGCATTGTGAGTAAATGTGTATATATGTATACATTTTTAATCAAGATTTTGGAAAAGGGAAGGATTTTATTTTGGTTCAGACTCCAAACGCAAATATAGGAAACAAAAGAAAAAATAGACAAAGTTGATTACATCAGACTAAAAATTTCTGTTCAGCAAAGAAGCAATCATCAGAATACAAAAACAATCTACAATAAAATGTAGTGAAGATTTGCAACCTATAATCTTAAGGAGGGATTAATATTTATAATACATAAAGAACTCTAAAGACACATTAGCAAAAATAATGGGGGAAATAGATTCATAAATTTCTTGAAAAATGACACAAAAATGGCCAGTGTATGAAATACTTCCCAATATCACTAAAAAACAGGGAAATAAAAATGAAAATCATGAGGTATCTTATCTTAGTAAGAGTGGCTGTTATCAAAATGGCTAAAGGCAGTAAGTACTGCTGAAGAATCGAGAATATTGGACATTGCTGGCTGAAATGAAAATTAGTTCAACCATTATGGAAAGTAGTATGGAAGTTTCTAAAATATTAAAAATAGTATTGCCATGTTACCTCTGGATATATATCTAAAGAAAAGAAATCAAAATTTTGATGTGATATCTGAACCCCATCTCCTTTTTTTGTTTTTTTGAGATAAAGTTTTGCTGTGTAACCCAGGCTGGCTTTGAATTTATGGTGGTCCTCTTGTCTCTGCTTCCTGAATTCTGGGATTACAGGTGTGGGCCACCATGACCAGGTAGACCTCCCATATTTTTTGTGGCACTATTCAAGAGATGGCAGCAACCTATGTCCATTAGCAAATAAATAAATAGTAACAATAACCATGAAAAAATGAAATCCTGTCATTTACCATAGCATGCATGGGACTCGGGGTCATTAATATTCTAGGTACAGAAAGACAAGAACTGTATGTTTTAATATCTTTGTGGAATCCAAAACAGTTGCTTTCATAGAAGTTAATAGTAGAATGGTGTTTACTAGAGGCAGAAGAATGCATTGGAGAGAGAAATATTGTAAAGCGTTGGTTAATGTGTTAGGAGGAAAGATTCCTGGTCTTTCATTGCACATTAGTTTGACTATAAGAACAATATTGCACTGTATATTTCAAAATGCTAAAAGGCAAAATTTTGAAACTTTTCATCATAAAGAGAAGAAAAATGAGAAAATTGATAAGGGTGATCATTAATAGTGCTATGCCAATTTGACTGGATTAAGAAGTGCCTAGTAGGTTAGTAAAGCACACTTGTGGGTATATCTGGGTGGTCATAGAGGATGTGATCTTGGGTACTGCATTTGGTCTCTTGCTTCTCCCTTTTTACACTTGTCCTTTACTCTGCTCCCTGGCTGTTACGAACTAGGTATCTTTGTTCCACAGTGCACTTTCACCATGATCTCTTTGTCTCAAAACCAGGTGACCATGAACTGAATCCTTTGAAACTGTGAGCCAAATTAAACCTCTGCTCTTTAATTTGTGAGTATTGGCCATTGGTTCCTGGAGAAGAGAAAACTAATGGATGCAGTATGTTTACATGATATAAATGTTACAAAATGTGTGCATGTATTGAAATATCACATGATACCCCATCAAAATTTGCAATTTTTATGTTTTGTGTGTGTTTGCTAAAAATAAATTTAATTGTAATAAAAGTATTTGTGCATTTCCTTCCCTTTTTTGGGTATCATTGTGAATCTTATTGTCTTCAGAGTAGTTGCCTGTACCTCAGACTTGCTACTATGAAGCATAACAGATTTGAATAAAATCAGTCAAGACAAGACAGTGATCAAACAAAACAAATTCAAATAAAATCAGTCAAAACAAGGCAGTAAAAGCAATACAGGGCTTCAGATTAAGTTAATAGGAAATTAAATTGTTACCATAGTACGTCTTGCTATCTTTGGGATAGTTACCCATGTCATCAAATCTAGTACAGGCAGACAAAACTGGAACGGAATATAGCCAAACTCAACAGAGCAATGAAAACAATATGGGTTTCAAATCATGATACAAGATTAACAATGTCCTCTACCTTCCCTTTTTAGGCAATTCCTCCCCTTTCACTTTCACAGGGTGCCTTGTACATTTTGTATCCTATTAACTCCTTTAGTTTTTTTGTTAGGGAGGCAACACATTATTTACCTAAATGGTTCTGAACCTTTTTACCTCTGAGCTTGATCTCCAGTTGTATCCATTTACCTACAAGAGCCTCAAGGTTTTCCTTCCTTATAGCTGAGTAGTTCTCCATTGTATAAAATTGTTATGTCTTTCCAAACAATCTGCCCCTGAAGGGCGTGCTACTCCCACTTTTTTCTGGTTCTCTGTCACATAGAGCATTTTTTTCTCATCTTTGACTTTTCAGTCCATAAACCCTTTTTCAGATTAATTATATTTCTTATATAGAGCATCTTGATGGACCCTATCTCCTGATACACTCTGCCTGTGTTTCTTTTTATTAGTATATCGAGGCCATCCATGTTAGCAATTATGGCCAACCTTCTCTGCCTCATCTCTGCCATGCTATTTTTCTGTCATTGTTTGTCTACTTTCCCTCTTCATTCCATTGTCTGCCCCATTCAGTGAGCCCCCTCTGCTGCTGTTCCTGAAGCCATTTTTCTCTCTCTTTAGAATGTCCTTCAGTATTTTTAGCAGGGTTGAATTGGTGGTCATGAACTCCCCAAGTTCTCTTTATCATGGAAGTATCTTGTTTCTCCATTAATTTTGAGAGATAGTTTTGCAGGGTTCATCAATCTGGGTTGGAGGTTATTTTCTTTCAGGGCTTGGGATACTTTGCTCCAAGCTCTTCTTGATTTGATGGTTTGTGTCAAGAAGTCTGTCATGATTCTGATGGGTTTTCCTTTATAGGTGATCTGTTTCTTTTTCTCTGACAGCTTTTAATATTCTGTTCTTATGTTGAACTTCTGGGATCTTGATTATAATATGTCTGGGTGTAGATCTATTTTGTTTGTAGCTGACTGGAGTTCTGTATGACTCATATATCTGAATATCATTTCCTTTTTCTATACTTTGGAAGTTTTCCTTAATTATTGCTGTAAATAACATTTGTATTGCATTTGTATTTACCCATGCTTCTTCACTCACATTTTTTATTCATAAGTTATAGATCCTCTTGTCATCTTCTAGCCTTTGTATTGTTACTTCCTGGTTCCTTGTTATTTTTAGGAGAGCTTTCCTTTCACGATCACAAGTTGCAATTGTTTCAAGGTTTGATAGTCTATCTTTAGTTTCTTTCAAGGAGTTTTGCCAGCTTTCAATGGAGTTTTTAATTTCCTGGTAATCTCTTTGAATCTGTTTCATGTATTCTAGATTTTTTTTAATATTCTTCATCAAAGGTTTCCCTCCTTTTTCTATGCTCCTCCACTCTTCCATCTGTGTCTTCTTGAGAGGGGCTTAGCATTGCTTTTATTATTTTTCTTATGTCTTCTTTTACTTGTATTAGTATTTCTGTTTTAAGTTATTTTATAATTTCACAAAGATATTTCTTTATGTCAGATGATGTTTCTTCCGAAACTGCAGGTGTGCATCCCCTGATCTCTTCTGTGTTTATCTCTCCTGGCCCAGGTTGGAGGCTGTGTTTACTTCTCCTGCTTGGGGTGGAGGCTGGAGACTTCCTTTTGTTTCTTCCTCTTGTCATGTTCCTGGTTTCTTCCAGACAAATGGATGGGGGGGAGGGTCCCTGAAACTTCCTGTATTGTTATATACAATATATATATGAAGCATGCTGGCTAGAGATTGCTGCCCTCCCAAGTCTGCTGGTGATCACTGGAGTACAAGCAGGGGTGGGGCAGGCTGGCTCCTCCCTTCTGAGCTGGTTAACCACAGGCAGTCTTCACCATGTTAGTGTGTGCCGTGTGGTTGGGGCTGTTTAGGGATAGCTTCAGGGAAATCTCGGTCTTGGCTACTGGATCATGCACAGGGGCAAGACTCAGTCCAACCAATTCTCACCAATCTGCTCTGCAGTAGGAGTGGCTGAGTGAAGCCAGATGCAGTTCTAGTTCCTGCCTTATCCTGCCCAACTTCAAAATGTCACCCAGTCAATTGTCCACTGCTGTGAAAGGACTGAGTTCCCCACACTTACTGTGAGCTGGTGTAGTTCTCTGGTCTGCTGATCCCCTCCATGACTGTGTCCTCCTGCCAAGGCCCTCGGGTTTGCCAACTCCCAACTTCACCGTGACTGTGTGTTTTCAGATTCCAGTGCATTTCACACACAGTGGGATGGGCTACAGTGAGAGCACATCTAGCTACAGCCTTCTGTCCACGTTTTTCTTTTCTTTTCTTTTCTTTTCTTTTCTTTTCTTTTCTTTTCTTTTCTTTTCTTTTCTTTCTTTTCTTCTTTTCTTTTCTCTTTCCTTTCCTTTCCTTTCCTTTCCTTTCCTTTTCTTTTCCTTCCTTTCCTCTTTCTTTCTTTCTTTCTTTCTTTCTTTCTTTCTTCCTTCTTTCTTCTTTCTTTCTTTCTTTCTTTCTTTCTTCTTTCTTTCTTTCTTTCTTTCTTTCTTTCTTTCTTTCTTTCTTTCTTTCTTTCTTTCTTTCTCTTTTCCACTTTAGTTTCTTCCTGGGTTGAGAAGATCTATCTCCTTCCATCTGGTCTTCTCCAGGATGCTGTATTCCAGCATCTGAGCTGTTTCTCTCAGAGAGGCTTTTTACTTTGCTGCTTATTGATCCACCATCTTCCTAGCTCCTTGCATTTCCTTCCTTTTATATACACTGTTGTGGTATTTTTATTTGTATTATGCTCTGTGGGTTCACTTTCAAGAGGTTTGTTTCTTAATTCATTTTTTTAATTGCTGGAAATTAAGCCCACAGTCTGCATATGAGGCAAGAACTCTCCTGCAGAGATATGCCCCCAGTCACAGTTTTGGTTTTTCAAAGACTTTGCTGAAGCAAAATAATTCTCAATAATCCTCATAAAAATTATATATGCATAAATTATTAGAATGGGATGCTGCTGTGTTACTGGTCATTAAATATATAGATCCTTTCCAAAAGTTCCCATGAATTCATACAATTACTCAAAACATTTAGTACATCTGATGACCCAGGCACTAGTGAGTTTATTTAAAATGTGATCTATATTCTTGATCATGATCTTATAGTCTGATAGAATAGACAGATATAATTATAATTATAATGTATGAAATACAATGACAGGGGGGAAAAGGGGGGGGAAAGAAATACAATGACAGCATTAGTTATTAGTTATTAGTTACATGGTATTATGGGAACACTTAGAAAATTAGCTATTCATGGTTCTGGTGATAGGAAGGCAGCTTTATTCAGTTTTTTAATGCAAATATTTAGTCATGAATTGTCTTCTCAACAGTACTTTAGCTTTATTAAAATTTCTAATATATGTTATATGCATTGTTATTTCCCAGATGTCTTAATTTTATTATGTTCTTTCCATTTTGACTTCTTTTCTGGTTTAGTTATTAATTTTTGGTTACACTGTTTTTTATCCTAAAGTACATTGCCAGCTGAATGTGGGGATCACATGCTTGGAACATTCTGGGAGGCTGAGGGAGCAAGATTGCATGTTCCAAACCCAGGTGAGGCAACAGAGTGACTTAAAGGAACTTTTCTCAAAATAAAGTATTGCATTAGTTATTTTCAGACTCCAAGGATACTACTGGGCTTATTATATTTCAATGATGTTTTCTTCTCTTCCTAGATAAAAAGATATGAAAATCAAATCTTAACTCAGAAAGTCTTGGCGTTAGATATTTTGATCTATTTCTTTCCACTAGGCACTCATTTTCTATAAATCCATAGATTTAAGTCTTTTTGCATTTCTGGAAATTTTGGTTAAATTAAATCATTTACTTTGCTGAGTTTATTTTTCATTACATCAGTTTTATTTCCTTTGGAATGTAGTTTCTTCTTCACATATTTATATGGCTTTTTCACTAATCATTTGATATTTTTTGTCTTATTTTGCTTTCTTTTCCCAATCTTATCATCCATATTCTTTGTTGTGTTTGTGGCATATTTGCATTTTTGTTTGTTTTTGTTTTCCAACATGGCCCCTAATTTTATGATGGTATTGCTACCTCCACACCCTTTCCTAAACTCTGTTGAGTTTTATCTTTTCCTGCTTCTTATTTTTATTTTTATTTTTTTGAGAGAGGGTCTCTTTGTGTTCTGTAGGTTGGTCTTTAACTCACTATGTAGCCTAGGCTGGCCTTGAGTTTATGGTGATCCTCCCACCCCAACCTTCCTTTGCTGGGGTTGTAGGTATGTGCCACTCTCTCTGGTTACATTTTTTGGTTTTCTCTTTATTTTTTCCCAGAGCACATATCTCTGTTTTGAACTTTTATTTTTTGGAGCTATGTATTTATTTATTATGTTTACAATTTATTATATCTATTGCAATTTATTACAATTACATTTATTACATTTATAGTCACACTTTTGACTTTTTCCCTATCAATGTTTTTCTTTGAAGTCACTAACTTTCCTTGTTCCATTGCTGCTTTTATTTTCTTTGGTGTGTTTGTAAAGATCTTGTACAAAGTCTTTGCACTGTATTACTCCTTACAGAGGGGAGCTTTACCTACTGAATATTTTTCAGGCGTTTCTGTAAGGAAGGAGACAATCTTTCATGCTGATAGAGACTTATTTAACATTGTGTGCACTGGCAGCTCCAGGGCTATTTCTGATTCAATCTCTTCCCTAAGTCTATCTCACCAGCAGACTGCCACCTGAAATGCAGCCTGCTGTGATGTGTGACTACTAGCATACCCCTGCTTCTGGGTTTTCTATAGTGACAAGCTGTTTTGGAGTCTCTGAATATTTCCTCTCCATATTTACTACTTTCAGACATCCAGGTCATCTTACATGTTTTTTCTCATATTTTACAAATCGAGAAGGGAAGAGGTCAGCTCCATTTTAAAATCAGAAGTTTCATGTTTATTGTAGATCTTGTACATTAAAAGCTCATTAAACTTTTTGCAAATATAGTACTAAGATTAGTCCTCTGCAGATATTAATCCAGCAGTGTGTGTATACTCTTGTATTTAAACTTTCACTCAGTATTGGAGATGTGGAGTAAGGGAAGCTTCTGTGTATTTCTAAGACAGAAGCAGACATTATTGAGATTTGGAATAGTATGATTTCTAAGCATATAGATTTTGAGGCCCAATTCTCAGGATTGGAGTTTGGGGGCTCTATTTCTCACTGATAGTATACTCTATGTGTTTAATTTCCTCATCTAGATGACAAAAACCAGAATATTTTTTAAAGAATTGTTAGGATTAAATTAAATAGTACATGTATAGAGTTTATAGCCATGCCTGCAGTATACTAGACATTTGATAAATGTAGTTGTTATTACCACACCACTACCTCTATCATTTTCAATGTTGTAGGTTTGCTTCACTATTAATGAATTTAAATACAGGACCTCCATTCACTGAACAAACATATGAAACCAGCTCAGAAGGTGATGACTAATCTTGCAAATTCTAAAAGACTAACATGTTTGAATTTTTCAAATTATTTTGAGGTCTTTATAACTATGCATTAAATATATAGAGAGGTTCTGTACTTCAGTGTTAGTGTAGTTTCTGTCTGGTGCTTGTATCTAATCGACAATGTGCCTTCATTACTTTGCATATTTTGTTTTTGTAAAAGCACTGGTACATGTGAAAATCTGAGCTGACAAGAGAGAAGTAAGTAATCAAAAAATAAATTATGTGAAGGTAGCTTGTTTGGGAGAGTTATTTTATAACTGCAACAGAAGTTAAATCAAAAGTTGTCATATTACACTTTAAAATTTAATTCTTCCTAGCAACTTCTCTCCCTTTAAAACAGCTAACTCACAGGAGTGGGGAAGATGTAATTGAGAGGTAATTAAAATCAAGTCTTAATTTAAGGTTTTGAAAAAGTGATGTTGAATACTAATTTGATATAAAATATGTTGAGCATTTAAAGATGCTTAAAAAAGCCAAATGTTTCAAATTTCCCCTTGATTTGATAATGTGGAGGTTGTATAATCAACAAAGCAACTTTCAGGCAGGGATTGGTAGGAACATTTTAGAAATAAAATGATCAATGATGAGATGAAGGTCCAAGAAAACACTGTGAATTTTTGAAATTATTTTATTGAACACTCCTTGCGTGAAGAACATCAATGTTATTATCTCAGTAATTATACTACTGACAGAAAAACTCATGGCTTGATTGGTTGAAATTTATGCAGCTTTGGAGGTCATGTAGTGCTGTAATTCTTATAATAGTCTAGGAGGGCAGGAATTCCATCTTTGCTTAAATTTCCATACAGAAAATGGGGCAGTCTAGTCTTGGACAATTGCAATTGTTATGGAAATGCATTGGATTGAAATTTGTGACCCTATTTCTTAAGACCTTGGACTCATTATTTTCCTCCCCTGTCACATTAAGTGCAGTCACTTTTCCATTACCACATGAGACATTGCAGAGTAGTGAACATGAGCATTGGTTCACCTAGTCCAGAATTAACATGTTCTCTGTCTTGTTTTGTAGTGACATGACTAGTTACCTGTGGGT
This sequence comes from Dolichotis patagonum, assembly GCA_004027295.1. Taxonomy (NCBI): domain Eukaryota; kingdom Metazoa; phylum Chordata; class Mammalia; order Rodentia; family Caviidae; genus Dolichotis; species Dolichotis patagonum. The sequence goes on from PVJX010008529.1 coordinate 36,449, forward strand.
ATCTTTGATCAAAATCGTTGCCCTTAATATGCCGATGGTGAAAACATGACTATTTTTACTCACAGTTGTTCTTCTAGTGGTAAGCATAGCACTTGACTAAAGTAGGATACTTGTGGGATCTCTAATGATTTTAAATGATGAGTTGACTGTTAGTTCATGAATTATTTGAAGTAACATGATGGAAAACTTGCCTTACAATCTAAAGTCTTTATTTAGATATTTTAAATGGCATGCAATCTGGATTGATGTGGAGACTATTCTGTCCATATCCCTAAGTTGTAACAACCTTTACTTTCTTCCTACCTTCTCAGGTAGTCTATTTTTCAAGATCCCATTCAAACTCCATCATTTTCTCAAGTCTAGTTTAAGCACTCTCATCTGCAGAACTCAACAAACTTTGATTAACACTTTTTTTGGTTCATCCTTTAACTCAGTAAATTGACATGCTGAGTATTGAATGTTCTCAAGAGTAATTGTTTTCTTTCATATTTCATGGGAGTGATTTGGGTTATGAGGCATTTCTGTGGTGCTATTCTGAAACTAAGTGTTCAGTACATAGTTACAGCATTGTTGATTAGTCTCTGACACAGCAAGTTCCTGAAGTATTATCTAATACATTAGGAGAGTTTAAAGATTTTCATTTCATTTTACAGCCAAGTATTTGGAAAGCCAGAAATACTACACATATTTCAGCCTAGAGAATTTGAACTTTTTGAGTTGAGTTGCTTCTGGTACTTGTTTGAAGGCTTGTTTGAACCTGTGCATCTTTGGGTTTCTAATTTTTAGAACTCATGCATCTTTGGGTTTAACAATACTTCCAGGCATCTTAGGAACTGGTCATATGGTATCAGTAGACTAAAACTGAATGAAGTTTGTCATGGGCAGTCAATAACTGAGGTACTGTCATCTGTGGACAGACTGAAGTGCTCTCTGATGCTAGTTGGATGACCTGGTCTAAGTTCTGTGGGTGCAGGTGTTGGGAGTTTGAGTGGCTGAATTTTATGCAGATCACAGCTAAGGACAGAGCAATTGAAATAGGATGCTTTTCTCTTGGTTCACCCATTAGAATCTTCCCTGTACCATTGTTGTTTTTCAGAGTATTTTTTCTGGAATGAATTTTGTGATTTACAGAGCTTCATTTGATAAATCTTGATAGCTTGATAGCTTGATAAATCTTGATTCTTTTCTCCTTATTTGTTGTTAATCCAGTGTTTCCAGATTTTTATTTTCCCCCTAGAAGAAGACCCATATAGTTTGAGTTGCCAGAAAATGAAAAGTAGAGATCAAGAATGACAAAATATTCCAGTTTTATCAGGAGGTGGGGGGACATAATTGTACTTATTATTCTAATACTGAGATTAGAAGAAGTAAAACTAAGATAGTTGTTCTTTCATGTTAAAACAAGCTGAATGTTAATACCTTGCCACGTATTTATTGATACACTTAAATATACAAGAAAATTAAATTCATTAGTTCTATATACCTGTCTGTCTCTCATTTCCCTACTTTTCTAAACTGTTGTCTTTTAGTGTCTATCTCTCGATCAAGCAACAGTTCATTCTATCTATCTATCTATCTATCTATCTATCTATCTATCTATATCTGGCTATTTATCTATCTATTTATCAGTCATCTATTCACTTTGCTATTCAGTCAGAGTTGGTTAGAACTCTCTTATTTATTTGGGATTTTGACATTACTATTTGTTTTCATTTTGATCTTTTTGAGCCTTTCATCCATGAATTTTAAAAAATGAAGCTTGTATTAAAGTTTAAGTGAAAGACATGATGAACACTTTTAAAATCATCATATTTGAATAGAAAAAAACTGATTTTTTTCTCAAAAAGAATTTACATGAAAATATACAACACAAAGTGGTTTGTGGAAAGTGAGTCATCTATTCTCTGAGCTCAAACAACATTCTTCTTTCTACAAATGGGTAGAAATTTTATCATATAAATTTGGTGTGTTTACAGGAATATAACTCAAAATGCTATTTGGGGGTAAAGTTCAAAAGACACTATTGTTTCTGAAAACATCAAAACTCTAGGTGAGGATTTAGAATGCCTTGCCACAAAGCAGTTTTTCACCTCCTGAATGTTTACTTTCATGCCTTGTTGGGTAGCAAATCTCTCAGCATATCTCTTCACCCCCATTGACATAGCAGTTCTTAGCAGCTTGGGCTTATCTATCAGGCTTTCAGAGTAAAGTCTTGTTTACATAATACATATACAGCCATACGTATGTCTTTGTGACAGGCTGCAGTGGTTTATGTGTAAAGATTGTAATTTTTCTTATCAAACGCATTCCTCTGGATCCTCAATATTTATTTTACACGTTAGCTCTTATTCTTAAAGTACAACGCACATCTGTGGGCAAATATACTGTAAAATGTCCTCAGAATGCATAGTAGAGTCCGGGGGTTTAGCTCAGCAGTTAAATCCCCAAGTGCTTGCTTGGCAAATGGGAAGTCGTGAGTTTGATCCCAGATACAAAAGAAAGGTTCTCTGAAATCACTTTGTCCAAGATCATATCCAAAATGCATAGTAAGCACATTGCTCAAATGTATAGTTTAAGGCTTGATATCATAATGTTTTTGTATTGTTATGGCTTACATACATCTACAAGGTCATCCAAATTCTTATCTGTGCAGAAGATGATTAGGCTCTGAGGGCGCAGTACTCATCAGGGCATTGATCTGTAGATAAGTTCGGAAGCTGAATGTTCTGCTAGGAGATGAGGCCTGGCTAGGGGTGGGTCACTGGGCATATGATCTGAAAGAATATGTCTTTCTCTGTACCTTCTTTTCCCTTCTTCCTCTGTTCTCTAGATGCCATGGGTTGAGGCTCTTTTCCTCTGCCATGTCCCTCTACCATTCTGTTCCTGCCTTAGAATCAGCTGACCAAGAATTGAAGCCATGAGCCAAATAAACCTCCTTTAAGTTTTGGCATCAAGTATTTTGCCCCTGCAAGGGGATAATGACTAACATATGTATCACTAGAAATGGGAAAATAAAATAGATTTTAGGAATCTTTAACATATTTTTGATCTATAAAAATTAGCATGGAATAAGGCTAATTAGAGAAATAAGTTAAAGGTTTTGTTGACATGTGGCAAAGAATGAACAGATGTGTATGTAAACTAGGGAGTGTTAGTGTTGGTTCATTAAGTCACTATGGAAAAACAGACGTACATGTTTAATTACCCTAAGTAGAATAAATCCCTCATGTTTCATTCAAACTGTACCACTCTAGCTCCTTGACTATCTTTACTTAAGTTGTGTTCTACTCACAGCATTACTCACAGCATTGCTCCTACAAATTCTGGAGGGCACTAGAAACTTGGAAATTATCAACTATTGTCACTAATCAAAGTAGTCAAAACTCTTCCCAAAGAAGTGCATCTTTGACCAGTTTCATTATTAAAATTTGCTGCTTTGTAGATGGCAATGGCACAAACATTTGGTTCCATTGTCACTAAAGAATTCACATTTTTTGCACAATCTTTTTTTTTTTGTTCCTCCATATTAATGACTGTTTACATGGATGGAAACAAAGAGAGGGGATAGCAGGATGAGCAAACTCCTCATTAGAGCGATGATTTTCCTTTCTTTTGTGTGTTTCTCAGAACAGAGAAGCAATAAGTATAAATCACTGGTTGCCATATATTACAAATGGTAAGTTGTACAGGTGCAGGTGATCTCTACTTGGGGAAAGAAGTGTTGATAGGGAGAATCTTTTTTGAAAATATTTGATAGTCATGATCATTTAGAAGAAAATTAAAGGCTAATTGGGTCTACCAGAGAGGGTACAAAATCTTTTAGGTAAATTGATAAGGGATGTGTTTGTAGCATTTACTAGCAATCCATGCAAAGTAGTAGAATGTGTTGTGTTCCTTCTTGTAAACTTTATGAGGTTTTACATACCTATTGTGGTGCTTGCCTATGCCTATGCTTTATTATTTTGTTTGTTTTCTTTTCTTTGTAGGTGATATCACCTGAGAAAGAGACCCCAATGTCATCTAGTTCTCTCCTTTCCTGAAAACCCCATAGTGCATTGTCTTAATAAATACTTGTACTATGTGTGCACAGTGAAGTATTCTTTTGCTAAAAGCAAAACATCTTGCCTTGAATATGGTTTTATCATAAGGTGCTTTTTGGCTCAGTTTTAAGTAATTACTGATATAGTTTTATAGGACCCCCAAAATCTTGAGTAAAATTATATTAGTGTACACTTAGGTCAGTATCAGATTCTTTAATTCTCCCAATAATCTATCATCAGCATCATCATTATCAGCATCATCAGCATCAGTACCAGCATCGTCATAGTACTGGCAACTGAACCCAGGCCTTCACATTGAGACATCCCTTCTTTAGCGTTTAGGGACTGGGCTCACTAAGTTGCTCAGACTGCACTTGAACTCATGATCTTCCTGCCTCAGTCTCCTGGAGTTCTGGGATTATAGGCAGATGCCACTATAATCTGGCTCTGATAATTTTTAAAAGTTCTTTAAATAAGGCAATGGAACTAAATAATTTTAAAAGCATCTGTCAATTTAATACTATAAGATTCTAGCTACTGTATTTTGTTTATCGTTTTCAAATTTAAATTAGGGTTTAAAAATACAAATAGTTTAAACAGTGCTAATGTGAAGATAACATGCAGATTTTGTTCTCTAATGTTTATGAGAATGAGAGAAGTGTGATTGTCTCACCTTAAAAAACTAATATCTCAAGAGTGGTTTATGAGTTATTTTCAAGAAAATTACTTCATTTGCTCATTGGTGTAGCTATTGAGTAGGGCTTTGAGTGTTCAGCAGCTTGCACAGGCTTCCTCTGTGGAAAGCAGGTGAGCTCTTTCCATCAAACCAGTGCTGGTGCCTCAGCAAACTAAGCGCCAGAGAGCTTTTCCCTTGTTGTGATTGAAAGCTCCATTTCCCCCTTTGATTTTTTTCTCTTTTCCAAAGTGAATATGCAGTTTTGAATAAATTCTAGCTCTCCTGGTGATTTCTGAGTGTAGGGTCTGTTGCCTGCTAACTCTGCATGCACACAGGTTGGAGGATGAGACTGAGAGCTGGTGAAAACCCTCCCTACAAATAGAGAAGACACATTCAGAAGCTTTTGGGCATGTCACCAAGAAATTCTGCTGGGACATGTAGTTAGATAATTGGTGAAGCATAAATTTCCCCAAGTTATTGTTTATTGGTAATAAAGATACCAATAACAATGCTCCAAAAGATCATGAACTATTTTGCCTAGAAAAGAATTACATCTTTTAACAGATTGTTGGAGCAGATGGAGATATGACACTCACTACCAAAATTTACATGCTACAAGAAAGATTTGCCTTAATCAAAAAAAGCCCAAACTGCTTTAAAGATTCAGGAACTTTTCATCAGTTCATTTTACTTCATTGAAATTTGATTAGATTTAGTCAATTTTGAAAAAAAAAGTACATGCAATAAATTTACACCAGGTACAATGATATATTATATTAAAATCCTTTGAAATGTTTCATCTTCAAAAAATTTAATTCATAAAATTTATGAGCTCTTGTAGCCAAATGTGTCTGCTTATTTCATTATGTTGTTGCCTGCTTACTGAAATAGAACAGTGAATTATGTATTGCATCTGCTCAAGGAAGCACTGTAACATTTAAACATCTGTCCAGTATTGTCACATATGTTTACATCAGTACTAAACTTCCTCTTTCTTTAATCCTATGCCCTTATTTTGGTAGAGTTCAATTTGAAAAAAAATTTCTTCTATCAATTCAACCCAGAATCATTTATACTTGACACTGATTATATGTTCTTGAAATTGGAAAACTCAACTTAATTCATGCTATTCATTTACAAAGAGTACAGATGCTCCTAGATTTATAATGGAATTATGTCCTGATAAATCCATCATAAACTGAAAATGCCAGAAGTTATAAATGCATTTTATAGCAAATATGACAGCTTACTGTGTGGTTGACTGCAGAATGTTGGTTGTTTCCACTTGGGTTCAAATGACTGATTGTGAGACCAGTGTCATGAGGGAGTATGGCTGGGCAGATTGATAGCTCAGGAGAAGATCAATATTCAGAATTCAAAGTAGAATTGCAACTAAATGTGTCTGACTTTTGCACCATGGTAGTAAATAAATAGAAGGTTGAACCGTCATAACTAGGAGATAATCTGTTTTCAAATATTGAAAGAGTTTTAGGAAAAATAAGTAAATAAATAATAAAAAGATTAAACAAAAAAGATATAAATCATAGCCTGAATTTGAAATAATTATAGGATCAGTCTGTTATAGGATCAGGCTATTGCCTGTTTACACAGTAATGTGATATTCCATGTCAGTGTTTTTCTGAATTCCCTCCGAGTATTTATTAGATAATGGTATTTACTGATTGGATGTGTTACCTAAAACTCTACTAAAATGAAGTTTTTCTGATTTTAGTATCAAGGATGGGCTAACATTACTCTTCTGAATTTAAACACAAAATATACAATGGGGGCTCAGAGAAACATGAGTTAATAGTATAGTTTTAGTCACTATTTCACTGTGTACTTGTTTTAATTTACACAATAATAAGTTGCTGGAATTTATTATGTTAAAATATGAAAATCCATTTGCAGTAGTATCTGACCAGCAAAAGAAAATATATATACTAAAATAATTCATATTATGTTGCATGTAAACATATTAATTCAATCATCTGAATCCTATATATAAATCATTTTTTATAAAGTGAAGCAATATTTATGAACCTTGATGCAAAAAAAGAAAAGACATGTGGTGAGTTAAGACCAAGACCAAGGAAATTAATCATGTTCAAGTGAATTTCACATATGGTCTGAGGTTTTATGAAGCTATGTTGTAACTCTAGGATAATGTGAAAAACTTGTTATGATTTATGAAAGGAAACTATTAATGATTGACAATATAGTAATATGTTTTCATGAGGCACAACTCTTATAAGAACTTCATAAAAATAAATATGCTTTGGATAATCTTCAAAAGAAGAAGTAGTTTTTGTACTTCAAGTCACAAAATATTTCCATTTAAGTAGTTATATTTCAAATGAATAGAAAAGAAAATTTCAAACACCTGGGATGCCCCTGGCATGATTGAGCTGCCTTGGACTGTTGTCGTGGGTTTGCCCCTTGGACAGCACCCCTGGGTCCTCTCCAAATGCTCCTCCACCTGGAACACCTGGGAGGCTCCCAGCATGACTGAGCTTCCTTGGACAGCCCCTAAAGGCCCACCCCTCGGCCAGCACACCTGGGTCCCCTCAGACTGCTGCCCTGGGCCCGCCGCTTGGCCTGGAACACCTGGGAAGCCCCCAGCATGACTGAGCTGCCTCTGACTGCCCCCTTGGGTCTGCCCCTTGGCCAGCATGCCTGGGTCCCCTCAGACTGCCACTGTGGGCCTGCCCTTTGGTCTGGAACACCTGGGACAGCCCTAGCACAACAGCTGCTTCAGACTGCTGCTGTGGTACTGCCCCTTGTCTAGGAACACCTGGGAAGAACCTGGCATGACTGAGCTGCCTCAGACTGCAGCCATGGACCTGCACCTCAGCCCAGCAGGCCTGGAGTGCCCCTGACCACCTCCACAGACCCCGCCCACTTGGGGAACCAACCTGTCTCCTGGACCTAGTACTGCAGTTGATCTTTGGATACAACCCCTTCTCCCAGAACCTTGAACTACAGCGGATCACCTTGCTGGCTGGATGGGAGACTTCTTTAGACCTCAGCAGGCTCCAGTCAGTGTGGTGAGTTTGCCCATAAAGTACATGTCTGCAGTGGGTAAATAGGAGCAGAAGTGAAACTCCCTCCAACTGTAAGACCTTGGCAAACCTGGCAAAAGAGTGAGTAATCCCCTGCTCCACACAGAGAACAAACATCAGACAGGTTGAGGAGTGCACCAATAAGGTGTCCCCCCAACTTGGAGAAAATTAAAAGAGCTCATGAGACCCCTAGTGACACAGTAGGGCCTCAGCTGTCACAAACATTATAGACAGAGTGATCTGGTGACCTGCAACAACCTGAAGACAGGGCAACAGCAGGAACTAAGAGTTGACCTACATCAATACTTCTAGGCTAGTTACCCCAGAAAGAATATAGGACTCACCCAACAGGCCCTGTAGCAGGAATTCAGGTGACTGGCTCTACTCTTCATTGTGGTACCCAGAAATTGGACAAACATCAACCACACAATAGGATCTTAAAATTCACAGTACAGGCAGTTAAGAATGTTGGGATTGAAAGACCAAATATTTACCTGAAAGGTAAAAATGACAAAACAAAAGGCAAAATGCAATCTCAAGCATCCAGTCGAACAGAAGCAAGTACAGGCAACACTGAAATAGAGGATTTTAAAAGTCATACAGCAGAAATCACTGAAAAGACAGCAAATGAAGTGAAGAAACAAATACATGAGGCTATAGAGAAAATCAAGTTAGAAATAATGTCTCACATAAAGACAGAAATAACAACCTTAGTAAATGAGTTGCTTAACATAGCTAGAGAAGAAATAGATTAAAAAATGCAGGAGCATGGGAAATTGATTGAAATGTTGAATGAACAATGCAGAAAACAAGCAGAATCCATGAAACAAATTCAAAGAGATAACCAAGAAACAACAACAAAAAATTGTATTGAAAGCTGACAAAACCATTTAAATTAAGCTGAGGACATAATTTCAGACCTTAAGGATAGGATAGCAGATAGTGATCAGGAAAGGGTAGAACTTATAAAAACAACAAAACAACATGATAGGATAAACCAGCAGCTTCAAGATGATGCCAAGAGAAACAATATAAGATTGAGAGGCATCAACGAAGATGCAGGAGTCAACAAAAATGACACAACTAAACTATTCACAGAGGTAAGAGCAGAAAATTTCCCAAATATAGGGAAAAAAATCTGATATACAAATAAGTGAGGCACACAGAACACCAAAAAGTTATAACCAACATAAATCTACACCCAGATATATAATAATTAAGATCCCAGACAAACAGCATTAAAACAGAATACTAAAAGCTGTTAGAGAAAAGACACCACTCACCTATCAAGGAAAACCTATTAGAATCATGGCAGACTTTTCTGCACAAACCCTCAAGGTAAAAGGGACCTTGGAGTGAAGTATTTCAAGCCCTAAAAGGAAACAAGTTTCAACCCAGACTGATGTATACAGAAAAACTGTTTTTCAATTTTAATGGAGAAACAAGATACTTCCATGACAAAGAACAACTGAAGGAATTCATGTCCACCAAACCAACCCTAGAAAGAGTTCTGAAAGACATACTAGATAGAGATAAAAATGACCACAATCTCCAGAACAACAACAGAAAGAAACCACCATGCTGGACAAGAAATTAAACAAGGGAGGAAAGTGGGAAACCATGAAAAGGAACATAATAAGGTAAAGTTAAGCCAGTACATATCAGAGATAAACATAAAGTAAATGGCAATTCACCTGTAAAAACAAGCAGGTTAGCAGAATGGATCAAGAAACTGGACCCCACAATATGATGTATACAAGAAACACATCTGACTCAAAAAGAAACTCATAGATTAAAAGTCACAAGATGGGAAACAGTATTACAAGAAGCAGGAACCCAGAAAAAGGCAAGGGTAGCTATTCTGTTTTCAGAAAAAGTGAACCTCAAACCTAAAAGGATTGAAAGAGATAAAGAAGACCACTACATACTTGTAAGTGGAAAACTACAAGAGGAAGAACTAACAATTATAAATATATATGAACCAAACACAGGAGCACCCAACTACATAAGACAAATGCTAATGGACATGAAAAACCAAATAAACAAGAACACAATTGTAATAGGAGATCTTAACACCCCATTGTGACAAAGAGATAGATCAACTAGACTAAAAGTCAGCAAAGAAATAACAGAACTGAAACATACCTGTGAGCGAATGGACTTAGTGGGTGTTAACAGAATGTTCCATCCAACTACTTTGACATTGTTCTCAGCTGCACATGGGACATTCTCCAAAATAGACCATATATTAACCCCTAAAGCATTCTTAACTAAATGCAAAGGGAACAATTATCCCATCCATAATGTCTGACAATAGCACACTAAAATTGGATATCAATGGCAAAAACCTGCAAAACCTGCATAAATACATGGAAATTAAATAACAACCTTTTGAATAACCAGTGGGTTACAGATGAAATTAAAGAATAAATAAAACATAACCTACAAAATAATGAAAGTGCAGATCCAACATACTGTAACCTATGGGATGCAATGAAAGCAGGCCTAAGAGGGAAATATATAGCAGTAAATAGTCACATCAAGAAAATGGAATGAACACAAATAAATAACCTAATGCTACATCTCAAGCTTCTAGAAAAGGAAGAGCAGGTCAAACCCAAGCCTCATAGAAGAGAGGAAGTTGTAAAATTGGAGCAGAAATCAATGCAATTAAAATTAAAAAATATAAATAATTAATGAATCAAAAAACTATTTTTTGAGAGAATAAACAAAATTGATAAACTCCTGGCCAACCTTATCAAGTAAAAAAAGAAAAAACTCAAATCCACACAAAAAGGACTGAAAAGAAGGAAATTACTACAGATCCCTTGGAAATTCAAAAGAACATGAACATCTACTTTGAAAATCTCTACTCACATTGGATGGAATACACAGAGGAAATGGACAGATTTCTAGGAATATAGGAACTACCAAAGCTCAATAAAAAAGATCTAACAATTTTGAATAACCTAATATCAGCTATTGAAATAGAAATCATGATTAAAAACTCACCAACAAAGAAAAGTCTAGGTTCTGATGGATCATGGCTGAATTCTATATGAAATTTAGAGAAGATTTAATGCCAATACTCCTTAAACTCTTCAATGAAATTGAAAGAGAAGCAATCCTCACTAACTCATTCTTGGAAGCAAATATCACTCTGATACCAAAACCAGAGAAAGACCCAACCAAAAAAGCAGAACTATAGACCAATCACACTGAGGAACATTGAAGTAAAGATTCTCAATAAAATATAGGCAAATAGAATGCAGCAAATCATCAAGAAGATTATACACCACAACCAAGTGGGATATATTCCAGGAATGTAGGGATGATTCAACATATGCAAATCCATAAATGTAGTATACCACATCAACAGAGTCAAAAATAAAAAATCACACGACCATCTCAATAGACATGGAATTGATAGTATGTAACTCAGTCTCATAAAGGCTATCTATGACAAAAAAGGCTATCTATGACATAAAGGCTATCTATGACAAACTAAATGGACAAAACCAGAAAGCCTTCATTCTAAAATCAGGAACAAGATAAGGATGTCCACTATCACCACTACTATTCAGTATAGTTCTGGATATATTGACCAGAACAATCAGACAAGTGGGAGAAATAAAAGCAATAAAAATAGGAAAAGAAGTTAAATTATCATTATTTACAGATGACATGATACTCTACATAGAAGACCCCAAAAACTCCATTGAAAGACTACTAGAGGTAATAATTTCAGCAGCATAGCTGTATACAGAGTCAAGACTCAAAAATCGATTGCATTCCTGTACACAAACAAAAAGCTCACTGAGAGAAAAATTATGGAAATATTGCCTTTCACAATAGCATCTAAAAAAATGAAATATTTAGCAATCAACCTAACTAAGAATGTAAAAGACTTATATGCTGAAAATTATACTACTCTAAAAAAGAGATTGAAGAAAATATTAGAAAATGGAAGGATATTCTTTGCCCTTGGTTAGGAAGAACGAACATTGTGAAAATGGCCATACTCCCAAAACTGTTATACAAATTCAATGCAATCCCAATCAAAATACCATTAACATACATGACAGATCTAGAGAAAATGTTCTTAAAATTTATTTGGAAACAGAAGAAGCCCAGAATAACAAAGGCAATTCTGGGCAACAAAGGAAAGACAGGCGACATCTCAATTCCTGACTTGAAACTACACTACAAAGCCACAGTAATAAAATCAGCATGGTACAGGCAAAAAAACAGACCTGAGGATTGATGGAACAGATTAGAAGATGCAAACTTCTACAAAGACACTCTGCCACCTTATATTTGACAAAGGGGCTAAACATGTTCACTGGAAAAAAGATAACTTCTTTAATAAAAGGTGTTGGAAAATTTGGCTTTCCACATTCTGAAGACTGAAATTAGACCCATGACTGTCAGTATACAGTAAACTAAAGTCAAAATGGACCATGTATCTAAATATTAAAACAGAAACACTAAATCTACTGGAGCACAGTGTAGGTAAAAATCTTGGAGACATAGAGGTAGGCAGAGAATTCATGAATAAAATGCATGGAAATGGGAAATACTTCAAAGTATCAACAACTGGGATCTTATATTACTAAAAACATTTGCACTTTAAAAGAAATCACCAACAAAGTGAAAAGAAAACCCACAGATTGGGAAAGAATTTTAGCCAACAATCCCTTAGACAAAGGACTTATATCCAGAATATATAAAGAACTGAAAAACATCAAGCACCCCAGATTCAAAGACCCTCTCCAAAAATAAGCATCAGAGATGAACACACAGTTCTCAGATGAAGATATACAAATGGCAAATAATACATGAAGAAATGTTTACCATCACTGGTCATTTGATAAATACAAATTAAAACAGCATTGAGATTTCATCTCACCCTGGAAAGAATGGCTGCCATCAAGAAAACAACTGATAACAAATGTTGGTGAAGATGCGGGGGAAAAGGAACACTTATCCACTGTTTTAGGGAGTATAGACTGGTGCAACCACTGTGGAAGTCAGTATGGAGATTCCTCAAAAAACTAGGATTGGAAGTTCCATGCAATCCAGCTATTCCCTTCCTTTGTATTTTCCCTGAGAAATTGAAAATGTCATGTCACAGAGATATATGTGCACCCATGTTCATAGCAACACAGTTTGTGATAGCTAGATCTTGGAAACAACCAAAATGCCCATCAACTGCAGAGTAGATGAAAAAAATGTGGTATTTCTATACAATGTAATATTATTCAGCTATAAAAAAGCATGATCTTGAGGCCTTTATAGGTAAATGGAAGCAAATTGAGAATATCCTCATTAGTGAAATAAATAAGACTCACATTAGTAAATATCACACTGTTTCTCTAGTGTAAAAAAGAATATGAATTGACAGAATAAGGAGATCCAAAATGTGCAATAGATATTGTAAAAGTGAAAGGGAAGGAAAGTGCTCCAAAGGAGCAAAGTGCTCAAACAGTATGTATAGCATGTAAGATAGATGACCATATTACTAAATTTCTGTTAGATCATTGAACAGAAGAGTTTGCACTGTTAATGTTTTGAGTTTCTAGCCACTTTTTATGCTTTGATTTTGTAACTTTAACAACTATTGTTAAGATGACAATATGTAATGTATCAACTAGCGATTTTATGATGTTACTTTTTTTGAATTCTGTATTCTACTTTTTTTCTATTTTGTTTTTTAAAATTTTCTTTTCTTTCTTTCTTTAAATAAAATAAAAAATAAGAAAAATTAAATTTCTTACAGTGTGCATTGGAGTAGGAACATTACTCTTTATGACATGTTAATAGACTATTTTTAATTTTTTTTAGTATAACCTAGACATCAAGATTAGAGAATAACTGTTTTTCTAGGCAGTGGAGCCTCAAGTACAATCAAGAAAAAAATGGAAGGAAAATGAGGAAGTAAAGAACAGTGAAAGAATGATTGAGAGAGACGGGAAGACAGAATTCCCTAGGAGATGTCTGAAAGACAGCACATTATGAACTGGGTTGTGGTATAACCCAGATCAAAGAAAGTTACTGAGAGAGAGCTAGAAAAAAATCAAATAGAGTTTACTGTGGTTACCTGGAATTTCCATTGGCTAATTTTCTTCTATCACATCTATTGAGCACAACAAAATTAAAGTCATTATTACTGCTAAATGGAAGACAGTTTAGGCATCAGATTTATGATTGTACATTAACAAGTAAGATTCTTACATCAAATATAGTGTATTTATAGAAGTGTATAAGGTAACTGGTATGTTTTGGGGAGAAAAGGATGCAAGTGAGAAGGTAGGTGCTAGAGGTCCTATTTTCTATATTTTGGGTGAACAAAAGCTATGATGATGCTGTATAATAATCACTTTTAACCATGCACAGTCCTTTTATTTTGATACTGAGTCAGAGACCGAATATGTATTTATGTTGCTTCTTTACTGTCATTTATGTAATTTTCTAATTTTTATATTGGTTATGATGATGAGTAGGATAAAAATTTCCATGTAATGTTTATTATTTCTTCTATAGCTCTTAAAATTTGACTAAATTTAATTATTTTTTCTTCCTGAAAAAGAAATACATAATTCTAAGCTGACTATATATCCTTTGCCAATGCTTTCCAATTGATAAGAAAATATAGATTGATACAATTCTTGTCTAAAGTCTGTCACAACATTGAGAATATCTCAGTTGTTAATTGTTTTATTACATTGGTAATTATTGTAAGTTTTTAGCCTCTGGCTTGAAATATTTAGGTTACTCTATAGTTGATATGTCATCCAAATCTGCTAATAATTTATTTCAGGCAATTAAAGTGGTCTATCTATCTATCCATCCATTTGAATGTGAATAAATACACACAGATGTCACTATAAATTCTTGTTTGTGATTGATGTGGAATATTGATATTGACCCACAAGTAAGTAGTAGTCAGATTTCCTTTATTCAAATAAAATATTACTTTATATCTTTGAGAAATTCACCTATAGCATATGAAACTTTAATTTTAAGATGGTAATACAGACAGTGGGATCCTGGTAGTGAGGAATTGATAGGTAATGTTTGGTGGATTTGACTTGATAGAATTTAAAGATATTGGCAAAGAAATGGTTCAGAACAGCTCTGTGTGTGTGTGTGTGTGTGTGTGTGTGTGAATATAGACATGGTGAAGATGCTAGGAGTCAGAGCCCATGGCATTGACTACAATAACTGTCTCTAAATATTTGTAAACACTAGTATCTGGATGGGAGTTAGAGTAGTCAGCAGAACAGAAAGAAAGCAAAACTTTGTAGTTACAATTCAACAGTGAAATAACTAGGTTTTTGTTATTCAGTGTAAACAAAAGAAGGGTTCATCTTTATTCTTATCTTCAGATAGCTTGATCCAATATAAGTAAGATAATTATTTAAATTGTTAATAGTGGTGCCGTTACGAACATGGGTTTCAGTAGACAGACTTTGACCTGAATAGTGGTTGTACTGATTTTAGTTTTGTGACTTTTGCAAGTCCACAACAGTGTTCATCTTCAATTTTCTACTCTATAACATGGGTATTCTGTATATTAGCCACTGGATTTTTGTAAAAATTAAAAGAGGTATCAAGTGCTAAAGTACTTAGCATAGTGAGTTTCACATTTAAGGAGTGATTTAAAGATTGTGTCAGAGTGGTTGAATTTCATACAGCAAAATATGAAGGGTACAACTGGATAAATGGTACATTTCTGCACCCTGATGACTCCTGTCAATATTACAAAAGTAAATTGGTGACACCTGGTAGATATTTCAAGTAGTACAAGAAGATGTAAAACGAGAATAGCTTCTGTTATGGTTCATGTTTGGATGCTCCCCCAAAGCCTCATGCAGTCATGGAAGCAGCTCAGTTTAGTGTTTGTGATTGGTTCATTTTCTAGCGCTGAGATTGTGTAAGTGCTGCATCTGCCCAGAGGTGGGGAGCCAGCATACAATATAAAGGAGAGAAGGAGGCATGATTTTCCCTATTGCCCTTTTCTCCCTTGTTGCATGTAGTCATCATAATGGTTGACCCTTGGATATACCACTCTACCTCACAATCAACTGAGTAAATGCTAAAACCTCCAAAAATTGTAATCTAAATAAAACTTTCCTTTCCTCATTTTGAGTGTCAGGTATTTTGTCTCAGCAATGAGAGAAAAGTAACCAAGACAGAATTTGGTACCAAGAGTGGGGTCATTGCTGCAACTATACCTGACCATGTGATATAAGAGCCTTTGGGAATAGCTTGTGGGAAGCGTTTGGAAATATTTAGAGATTCTGGCTGAAAGAGTAGTGCTGGAATGCCTTAGGCTGTTCTGCATGGAAGATTCTGGTCAGAGCTCAGAAGATAAGAAGGCTGATAGAAATCCTGGTGGTAAAGACCAGGCTTCTGAAGTTTCTGCTGGGAAGGATGACTGCATTAGTTGTCGGGCTTCAGAAGATGTGTGTTATAGCTTGTCTGCATTTTGCTCCTGTCCAGAGATTTTTTGCCTTAGACTGAGGTTAAGGGTGGCAGAAAAATTAGTTGGGCAGAAGAAATTTCAGCACAGTCAAATGTTGAGGCAGTGGCATGGCTATTGCTGGGAGCTTGTGGCCAGATTTATATTGGGAACCCAGAGCAAAGAACCCAGCAGGATGATTCAAAATTTTGTGAATTGGGTCAGAAGGGAAGCTCAAGTAAGGCTGTGTACTGTAAAGATAGAGCTGAGATCTTGATTGTTGAGAAGAAATAGCAGAATAGAAAAGATGGCCTGGGGGCATGATGGGAAGTGGTGTGCCTCTACCCTCTGCAGCCTCAAAACCACAGAAGTGAAAGATTTTGCTCTGAGGAGAAAGCCACAGAGCACTATGTTCCAGAATGGCAGTAGTGTTCAAAGGAAGTTCCAAAATGGTGCTGGGCCCACTGGGTTCCATAATGGCAGTGGCATAGTAAGTCTGTTCCTCACTTCAGCTGTCAGTGGACATTTGTCTCATCAATGTGGCACTAGTTTTAGGCACATGGAGAATGCAAGAGTTCTGAGGTTCAAAAGGCTTCCATCCCAATTTCAGAAAGCCTGTGAGGCCAGGCAGCATGTCCCTGAGATCGAAGTATGTGAAGCTGTGGGTGTGAAGCCAGAGATGCAATGGAGACCCATAAGTTTTGGAAATGCCAGAAGCATGGATTGTCTAAGGAAGCCTGCAAGAAGAGCGCAAACCAGCTCAAGAGAGAAGTCATGGAAACTACAATCACCAGAAGCTCCATGGGGGTGGAGTCATTCAAGCCTCTTGGAGCTCACAACAAGATTGACTCAAATGCTGAATGTGGAACTCAGGACTTAATGTTTGCCCTGCCAGCAAACATGGATTTCTTTTGTTCCATTTCTTTTTTTATCCCTGTGTTTGTACCCGACTTGGTTGCTTTTCTCTTAGTATTGAGACAAAATACCTGATGCCAAATATGAAAGGCAAAAAGGTTTATTTAGCTTACAGTCTTTTGGAGATTTCAGAACTCAACTGGTTCCAAGGCAGAGGGGTGTGAGAAGCTGTTCATGCAGCACTCACACCACCAATCCCAGTGCTGGACAACAAACCAATCACAGATGCTACATTCAGCCATCTTCATGACTGCATGAGGCTTAGGGGCTACCCATACACAAACCATAACAACATCCTTTGGAATGGTAATATTTATCTTGTGCCATGAATGTTGGAAGTGTTTACCTTTGTTTTCATTTGTACAGGGGGTTACAGCTAAGAGTTTGCCTTAGTATTGAGAGAATACTTGCGACTCAGACTTTTTGGCAATGCTGAAACTGTTAGGACTTTGGCAAACATTCTTGGAGATGGACTCAATATCTTTTGTATAAAGGATGGGCATGAGTCTTTGGAGGGGTAGAGGTAGAATGTTATATGGTTTGTGCTTCCATGTGCCTCCAAAGATTCATAAAGTCATGAAGGCAGTTGAGTATAGTGTTTGTGATTGGATTTGGTAGTGTGAGTGCTGCACCCACCCAGGGTAACTAGCATACAATATAAGGGAAGGAAGGAGGCATGCTTTTCTCTTTTTGCCCCCATTTACCCTTTTCATTCTTGTCACTTGGAGCTCCAAAGAATGGCTACCCTGTAGCTACACTACCTTACCTTGGAGCCAGCATATTATGAACTGAAATCTCCACAAACTGTGAGCTAAATAAACCTTTCCTTCCTTCATTTTGGGTGTCAGGTATTTTGTACCAACAATGAGAAAAGATAATGAAGACAGCTTCTCTCCTTCTAAGTTATTTTACTTGTGGTAACCACTGATGTGAGTCCTGATGTGAGGAGGTTTAAGATGTTTTGGGGTGCTTAGGTTGCAATTAACAGGAAGCTTAACTGAAACTTGTTTAAATAATAAAAGGAATTTGACATCATATATGACTGAAATAGTCATTAAAAAGACACATATAATGGGAAGGCAAAGATTTACTCCAAAATTCTATGATGTCGTCAGGGTCTCAGGTCTGAATTCTTGGGGTTCTCAATTTTGTTTCCTTTCACTTTTGGACTAATCTTCAGATTGACTTTCTTCATGGTTACAAAATCAAATACCTTCAGCAGCTTCAAATTGTTCAGTCAAGGCAAACTCCTTCTAAAAATATTTTCAAGCAAAGTTTTAAAGTTCACCCTGAATAATAATCTGGTTCAGATCATATGTCCCCCTTTGAACATCTCTATGGTCAGGAGAATAATATTGCTAACTAAAGTAAACTTTGTCATAAATTTGACTCCTGGATTTGAGGGTCAGTTCAGGCATTCCACACTGACATGGAACCCAAATAAATGAGGACATTTTGAAAGTAGAAAGTGGTACACAAATATGGACATATGTTCTTGTTAACTTCTACTATATGTGAAATCACCCCAAAGTTCTAGAGTTTAAAATAATTACCACTTTATCATTTTCAACAATTCTGTGTATCAGAAATCTGGATGAGTTTCAGGGTATTAATAGCTTGTTTCCATAATATCTGACTGTCACTTGAGAATATTTGACAGGCAAGGGTCTGAAATCTTCTGAAGTCCTCTTCATTCAGAACTCTGGACCCTGACCTGGGATCCTACGGAGGTGGGTTTCACCTAAGAATTGGCCACAGCACCATCACAGAGCCTCTGAGTGGCACTGAGCTTCCAGCACCTAGTGCCTGGGTTCAGACAACAAGGGTGCAGTGTGTTAAGAGGACCGCAGGAGGTTGGTTGCATGAAAAAATGGCAGACAATCATGAGAGGGAGCATGGGAGAGAAAGAATTCTAAGGGACCAGAGGGGAGTTTAGTGATCTTTCCTGGCTAACCCAAAGAATTTAGCCATTCCATTGTAGCATTGCAGTGACTTCTACTGGTCTTCAACAAGTCAAGTCAGTTGGGATCCCAAGGCAAGAAATGTTAAGCTATTCATCTCTCATAGCAAGGTCACACATCAGAGCAAATGATTGAAAACTTAAGCAAATGTAATCTACTACCCGAGGTAATCATCTAATGAACATTACACACATATGCCATCCTTCCTTTAAGAAGCTCACAAGAGGGACAATTCTGCACACTATGTTCTTTTTCCCCTTGTTAATATTTAGTGTTAGACATTACTTATATATACTTCAAATCAACTTCATTGTTTCTAATGGTTTCAAGCCATGGCATTACATAAATCTGCTGTTATTCTTAACTGTGTTCACACTAATGGACATTTAGGTTATTGCAAATTTTTGCTATTAGAGAAAATGCTGTGGTAGATATCATTTAGGTATTTTTACAGACTTTTGCAAGATTATCCTTTGGGCAAGTTTTTAAAAGTTTAACTAGGAGGTCACAGTACCTGCAAACTTGTGATAGAGTCCCATTTCCAAAGGCTATGTTGGCGTGTATCTTTATAAGGAAAATATCGTATTGTTCACGCTTGATCGGCATTTTATACTATCCATCTTTAGCATTTTGCAAGTATTATGGATAGAAAGTGTTGTCTTTTTGTTTTGATTTCAATTGTTTTATATTTGAGGGATATTGCATATTCTTCCATGAATTTATTAACCTTTAAACATTTCTTTTTATTGGTGGAAAGAAGTGGCTATTTGTCTATAGTATCTTTTTTTTTTTCTTATGGGGAAATACCAAAACATAGGAAGGGTGGAGAGGATTTTGGTTGTTGCAAGTTCTATTTCAGCCTCCTTCCATTATTTTTTGATTTGTTACCAAATTTTGTATTGTTCCTGGGGGGCAAAGATGTCTGTTTCCTCCCACCTGCTGAGAAAAGTAGGTTTGAAATTAAAAAGTCCTTTGAGAAGTGTCCCCTCACCCTCAATCTCTTACCCCGTCCATGTTCTGGCACCATATGCTGTGACCCAATGTGGCTCCTGAGGTTCTTGGGGTTCAGGACTGGCGAGGGGATGAGAAAAATAAAGAAAAGACAAAACTGGTATAGGTCAATAGTCATCACTGGAGTGTATTGCTATTGGCTTCATCAGGTGTAAAGAGTGGGGCATTGAAAATCCCTTATTCTCTAGGGCCAGTTATAAATGGGCCTGAGAGAAACCCCTTCCCCTGAAAAGAAAAAAAAAGTCCTTTGAAAGCTTTTATTATGACACTTAAAGACACTTGAATGATTCTGCTGGTGGAGTATATAGAAGAAGTATATTGTGCTCACAGAGTTTTCCAGCTGACTGATTTGCGTGAGGCATGTTTTTGGAATACAGCACAAGGAGAGTTAATTCACACACAATTTAATTATTTTCAACCAAAGCAAAATATTTGAAAACTGAGACCCAATTTACTACTCCCTTGTTTAATATCTAGTATGAACCCCCCCATGTTGCTTTCTACATTCATCGAAGTTGAGAGAAATTTTTTATATACTGTAATAAAATTTCCAAATTACATAGTTTAGGACTGAGGAATAAGATGAAAAAAATACAATTTTTCATACTAAAAGAATCTAATTTTCATAAATTTGTGATGCTCTTTTGAACCAAAATACATTCACTTACTGCCATAAAATAATTAAACACAGACATAAGGAGAGAAATTATACATATAAAATGAAATAGAAATGATTAATCTCTGAGTGTACTTCACTTGTATGTTAAATTATTGAATGAAAAATCTATATTGATGGTATACATATCATCTTTTATACGTTGTAGAACTTTGTAAAGCTACTAAATATGAAATACTTTTGAGAATTTTGAACCTTTTAACTCATATTTTGGACATTCAATTTAAATATAAGATTCTTAACCTTATATTTGTTACTTTAACTACTTCTTTATTAGCATGATCGGTTGTTAAGAACATTATGTTTCACTGAACAGAAACAGGAATAGTACTAATCAAGTAAGAAGCTCTAATCACCCTCTGACTTTCCTCAATTTTCATGAAAAACTATTTTTGATTTGAATATCTTTTGATTAAAATAATTGTAATCAACTCTATTATTAGGTATAATGTAGAGTTATTTCAAAACATAAAAAAACAGGTTGCCATTACACTTTTTTATTTAATTTCCAGGTGCACATATTTTTATGTGGTGGAGACATTGTGGAAGAAATTATAATCAGGTATAATGCTGGACAGAGAGGAAGGGGGTCCATTCAGTCTTGTGACCCCATTCCAGGAAGCACTGTCTTGGAACATGATGAGTACAGTTCTGAGATTACCATATTTTGAACTGGAATACTGAAATTGCTGTGGAACTTGTCCATAGCACAATGTTTATGCCTGAGTTCCTTCTTAAGAACGTGTGATCCAAGTATTCTGGACACTGAGAACACTGCTTTGGAAACAACAGGTTGGAGGAAAAGAAGGATTTACATGGCTAGTTATAGATCAAATTGGGTTGTTTTGCATAGCTTTCTTCTGCATTTTAAATGTATCCCACAACAGTTCATGTTTGGAAACTTATTTCCAAAATCGAGATGCTAATAGCATTTGGAGGCAGGATCTTTTGGAAGTAATTAAAATTAAGAGGATGTATGAAGCACCTCCTCCATGCTAAAATTAGAGGTTTTTTAGAAAGAGAGATTCAGGCTAGCAGCATGCTTTGCCTTGCCATATGCCATCCAAGCCATGTTATGATACAGAGAGAGGGCCCAGATCCTGAGAAGACGCTAGCACCAACCTTCAAGAACCATGAAGTAAACGAGCTTCATTCTTTAGCAGTTCCCTAACCTTGTATGCATGATGATAGCAACAGCAAGTGGACCAAGACATGTTCATAGTAGTAGTCATATTTAGTTATAGCTAAAACTGACTAATATGTTACCTGTTGAAGATTCAGTTTCCCATTTTATATACATTGTCTCATTTAATGCTCATGGCAATGGTATGAGGGTTCCTTTTAAAATTACTATTTAAGAGATGTGGAAAGAGTAGCATATAAAGTAAATTGCCTTAGTCTGTCCTTGTTACTGTGAATAATACTGCAAACGGGTAATTCATAAATTACATAAATTTTTTTTCACAGCTCTGCAGGCTGGGCTGTTCAAACTCAAAGTGCTGGTGAGGAGCTGGATTCTGCTTCCAAGATGGTGCTTTACGTGTTGTGCCTTTACATGCCAGGAGGGTGAAAAGGGTCAAGAATATTTCCTTCAACCTCTTTTATAAGGCAGTAATCCCACCCATGGGAACAACTCCTTTAAGGCTTAATCATTTCCTAACATCCTATCTTTTAATGTTATCACACTGGTGATTAAGTTTCAATGTATGAGTTTCCAGGAACAAATTAAGACCATAACCCATAACTTACATAATATAGCCAGGAAATAACTGCATTGGGGTTCAAATGATATTTTATAAGACAATAGATCTCCAGCTCCAAATCAGTAAACCTTCCCTCTCTTTCAATAGTAGCCTTTAATGTAATAAGCATATCACTAATCCGAGTCCCACAAAATAGGACCACAAATCAATAATTCTTCCCTTAAAGCTAAACAGTTATTCCTTGAGTTGAGTAACTTAATCTAAGCAAACTAGAGCTAATCACAAGTATTTATTCATTCAAGTAATGTTTGCTAAGCATACACTGTATGCCAGGCCTTCTGTGTCAGATATCACCTCTCATATCAAGGAGATGATAGCCTAATAGGTATAAATGTAAGTATGAGAAAGTACTTATTTTACTAACATATGTCATAAAACAGATTACGGAGGTTGGAAGTAAGGAAAGTGATCATATGCAATCAGAATGAAAGCAATAATTATTGGAGATGGTCTGGCATCTTCTGAAAGGAAACTATTTCTGTGAAATAAATCTTCAGAAGTATATAGATGTTTGTCAGGCCATATAGATGGAGTGGATCAGTAGGTAATGCTGCTCAGGGATACAGATAGGGCTGGTGAAATTCTGAGCAGAGGAAGCTGTTGGTTTAAGTCTTGTAGTAAACTATCTTGAAGATAAAGATGCAAAGTATTACAACTACTGTTATTCTCTTACTACTTGGTTATGAAATTTTGTTTTATATTTTCATAAAATAAAAGAAAATGTGTGAAGGCATAGAATAGCACTAAAGATGAGAGGAAGAAGTTGTTTTAAAAGGTACAAAAGTTAGTGATAAGCTGAACAAAACCTCAAGAGTTTGAACTTTAATCTGTATGATAAAAACAGCCACTAATGAGTTTTTAGCTATGAAAAAATATGATTAATTTTATCTTCCAGGAATATCACTGATATGGGGGATGAGCTTGAATGGTGGAGGCACTATGGGAGTTTGGCCTAGAAGGGAAGAAATGCCCATTAAACATGAAAACAAATTGATATTCTCTCCTATTTAGCCTCTTACTCCAGATAAACATGAGGCAGTTTCTTCACCATAGAATCACAGTTATTTAACAGAGCACAATATCTGGCAAATAACAAATGCTAAGTTTGGTTTAGAAATATGATTTTGAAACCATTTAAAGGAGAAAATTAGTTATTGCATATAGTGAATTTTAGGATTATTTTATGGCAAAATATGAACCTTAAGACAGTCTGTATAATTTTTATTAGTGATTCCTGAAGAATATACCATCAAAGTGAAACAATAAAATAATAAATATATATATTTTTTCAAATGCCTCCAAATGTATAGGTACCTAAAAGAGAGAACTAGAAATTTACTTTGAAATAATACATTTATATATTTGTTCACAAAAATTTCCTTTAAAATAGCTTTTGAGTAAATTTCCTTTTTATCACCAACTACTTTAAGAAATAATGTTTTTTATTATAAAATCACTTTTGGATCTAAGAGAAATAAAAGATTTAACATGTCTTAGAATCATAGTTGCAAATCTTTATGTGATACTAGTTATACTTTCAGAATGTATTCCCTAGCTATGCCAAATAATTTATTTGTTTTAAAAGTGAAAAATGTTTCTGCGTTACAATGGCAAAGCTCATTTTATTTCTCACTTATAAATGTTTACATAGTGATTATAGTACTATTGTTGCTTATTAGGGAGGATATTATTTTGTAGGAAAAAGTTGCAGGACTTTTACTGAGTAAATAGCTGTTAAATGATAATAAAGTTTACTAACTTATCTGTACTCAAATGCTGCTACTGATAATCATTGCTTGGAAGGCACCCATGACTTCTTCAGACTAATTTGGTGAAATTATTCAAAGGAAGAAAGGAACTCTACAGTCTGCACGTACCTAAAGTGACCCAGTGGTATTACTGGGCTGGGGATGTAGCTCAGCGGTAGAGTCCTTGCCTAACACAGGAGGCCCTAGATCTAATTCCCAGCACCACACATACAAAAGAAGTAAATAAATAAAAATAACACAAAAATCAAAAAGTATTTTTGGCTGCAAATTCCTGAAATTCATCTCTAAATTCTAACAGTCCACAGGTATTAACAATGATGCTGTCCGGCTGAGACCTTGTTTAAAGGTTGTAGGAATGTTAAAAAATTCTAAGAAATGAGAGAAATTTCTTTTTTTTGTACCAGGGATAGAACTCACAACCTCCCATTTGCCAAGCAGGCACTTGTGCTGCTAAGCTAAACTCCCTGCAATGAGAACAATTTCTACAACAAATTAATGAACATATATCTTTATATATAGTTATCTAACCAGGTCAAAGACATTTCCAAAGTCATGATTTCCCCCTTCTTTTTCTTTAAAGGCCTTATGTTAAAACGTTGTCAGCCTGAATATTCCTACAGATTTATGTCTGTAAACTTTTTTGTACCTGTCCTTTTTTGTTTAATCTTGGTGCCCAAGAGGATGTTTGTATATTCTTTTGTCTAGATTGTGATAATTGGTTCCTCACTGGTTTCATTATCCACTCTAAACAGAGATGCAGGATTAATCTTCCTAAACCATAGCTTTCAATGTGTAGTCTCCATGCTAGTGATAACAACAATAATAACATCAAAACTAAATCGCTTCTTATTGTCTGTTGCATTTCATTGCTTAGCATTCATGTACCTCAAAACTCTGACCTTAAACTGTTCCCACTACTCTGTCTCCCACTTTTCTCCCTCAAGGTCCTGTGCACCAGATTTTTCATATGATGTGCTTTGCCACCATCTCCAACCTTTGTGAATGTGTCCTTCTTTATCAGGAATTCCATGCCTTCTGATCTCTGCCAATAGAAATCTTACCTTCTGCTGAAGGCTCAGTCTAAACCCTATCTTCTCTATAAATTCCTTTCTAATTTCCTGATAAATCATCTCCTGCCTATGAACAGATTGTGAAACGTGTTTTCCCTTGCAGCAACAAGCAGCCCAGGCAGAAGTTTGCTTTGGATCCAGTTATTTTCTTTTTTCTAAGTCCATTAACATACCCAATTTTGAGAAGACATGCTGACTCCCTTTGGTTGGACTAAGGAAATAGATGTAAACAGAATTTTTGAGCCATATTTCCTCCTTGATCTCTACAAGGCCCTCTCTTGTTTATCCATTCCCTTTCATTCCCATTCCTCTTTGCCGTTTCCTTCTTTTCAAGTAACAAGTGTGAGTTGCAGTTTTGGTTATCAGTTTTTAGAAAGTGCACACTGCTGCCTGTGTACATAGATATTTAGTTTAAGTAGATTTTTGTCCCCTAGTTTTTTCATCCATGTTGCCTATTCTAAACCATGTCTAATATTCCACAAAGACTGCTTCTCAGTTGGACTGCTTGTGTACAGTCACACATGCTGTTTAAATATAAGAGTTATGACAAAGAAGCAATTCACCTGCCCTCTTGGTAAGTGCCCCTCTCCCACGCAAGCCAGGAGACCCAGTCAGTGGCCCTAGAGATCTGGCCAGGGCCATGGTGGAACCCAGGTGGCTACACAAAGAAGCAATTCGCCCGCTCTCTTGGTAAGCACCTCTCTCTGACGTGAGCCAGGAGGAGACCCAGTCAGCATCCCCTGTGAACCTACCGGTGTGTGGGCTGGGAATCAAACATCCTAACACTCCCCCTTGTCTCCATTAGCAACTGAGGACAGAGGTCTGAGCATCTCTAGGGAGGATGACTGTATGCAATACAGAAAATATGGGGGATCTCTTTCTATCATCTGTTTGAAAGCAAATGTTGTTTTGTTTCTTTATGATTGATTTACTCTATTCAATATTCTCTTTCAGTTGGCTTTATAATGTTCTGTCATTGGTTTGATTTTGCTATACCTAATTGCCTAGGCAACTATTGTGAAGATAACGAGATATACTATGATACTATTACTGTTATCCTGGTAACCTGCTGTGAAGTTCTGTACCAATTTCTCTGCATTGTCTCGATTGGCTTTGTTCTGTCTTGCTCTGTTGTATTTCTACTACCTTCAAAATAAATAAATAAATGAATAAAGAGTTAACTTCTGTGTATGGTAAATAGTCTCTGCTTAATTTGTTTTCAGGCTTTTCTAGATCTGTTGAACTTTCCACAATCAAGTATCTACAAGATTAACACTAAACTAAGCTAACTTTTAAAAAATTTTCTTTCTTTTACATTTTTCTCTCTCTCTCTTTTTTATAATAGTAGATGAGAGGTTTCTAAAATGCTACTCCAACGCCAAGGTAGATATCCATTTTGATTGCTAGTGGTTCATACCATAAAATTGGTTACATGTTTTGTGCATTCTCTGATTGCTACAAATCCCCACACATTTTGATTATTTGTTGCAGGGTAGAGAGCTAGATTGCCTCCAATTCCTTGCCACCTCGGCAATTTTATTGCTTTACATCTTTGTATAACTCCTCTTCTTGACATGGGTGAGAATTTCCCAGGATATCTTACCAGATACAGAATTTTTGGGTCTTGGTTATTCCTATTCTTAGGAACCTAATAATGTTGAGTATTATGGAAATGTAAGAGTATAAGAGTACTATGTGCTACTGATGGTCATGGAGATCAGATGTTTCTTTCTCTCTCATCTTACTGTGCTTCTGGTCACAGAAGAATAGCAACTGCACTCCCTAGAGTCCATGTTCATTTCACTGTGTGCTCAGTTACCAACTAAGATGTTGCATGGACAGTGTGGTTGAAGCTGGGTTGGTTTCTGACCCATGTTCATTCCCATGGAAGTGAAATTACAAAATCCAGGGAAAGCAATTTGCTTTTAAACAGCAGAATGCAATTTTCATGCATAGTTCACTGAAGGGAAGTTAGTTATATCATCACAATTAGCTGCAAGGTAGTACAGAAAATATAATCTTTAATTGTCGTATATACTCAGTTAAAACTACTGCCATATAGAAAGAAGAAATAGATTTTATATTACAATTAGCAATCTGCAAACTTTTTGTCTGTTGAACTTCCCCACTTCATTCTTACTGATTGTTGGAAGTTCTTTATGTAATTCAGAGATGGAACTTTAATTGTAGAAAATTAGAAGATTTCTCTCTTATAATGTGACAGATAGACTGTGAAAGAGAAAGAACTAACTCAGTAGGCTGGGGCGATATGGTTCGAATCTTTCACATTCCCAATAAAAGCTGGTTTTCAAGGCTGGTCTTTGGTTAGCTTTAGGGAGGTGAATTCTGAGGCCTTTTAATATTTCTGTGTGCTTAAGGCCTTGGGTCATGAGGTGTAGTTTTGACCAGATAATTTAAACAATCCTCGTTGATGTTTCCATGTGGAGTATAGAGTTGCGAAGTTGAGATCAGTCATGCAAACACCACATGCCTGTATTGCAACCCACCATAAAAGCAAGATTGAGATGGGCTCCCATAGTTAGAAACACTGAGCATACGTTGTCACACACTGATGCTGGGAGAATTAAGTGCATTTGTACAACTACTCTGAGAGAGACACTCACAAGCTTGTGTTTCCTGGTCATATAAACCCTTTTCTCTTATTTTGAATTGGTAGCTTTTGGATGCTAATAGACAGTAGCTGAGTCCAACGGTTTTTCTGAGTCTAGTCATCTTTCTAGTGAGTCATCAACCTTGTGGGTGATCTTGGAGACTCCTTCCTGACCTGGTCCTGAAATTCTTTCTTTTTTTTTTTTTTTTTAAATTAACCATTTTATTTCTTTTTCTCACCTGATCGCTCTGGCTAAAGTTTGGAGTATTATCTAGAGAAGGGGTAGGAATAGTGGATACCTATACCTTACTCCTGATTTTAGAGGGAAAGCTCTTAGCCATTCCCCACTTTATATCATGTTGGTAGTAGGTTTTTCATAAATAACTTTCATTGGGTTGAGAGAGGGGTCTTCTATACCTATTTTCTTCAGGTATTCTTTTTTTTATATTTTATTTTTTTTTTATTTAAAAGAGAATAAAACAAAAGGGGGTAGTACAGAGCAGATCAGAAGAGGACAACATAGGCAACACAGTACTTTACATTAAGTCAACTGGACATCAACATTATCTAACGCCATATCTCTAACTCTGCTATAGTTGAGCATAGTTTCAATTACAATAATATCAAACATAACACAATAGTATAAAG
>PVJX010008530.1:0-12560 GCA_004027295.1 Dolichotis patagonum
TTATTGAGGAAGTGAACATAGTTTATATAGGGTGAGGGCAGGAAGTTGTCATCAGGCAGAGATGTTGTGGAGAGACCGGATAGGTCACAGTCATGTCCGGCCAGGCAGAGAGGATCATGGGCAATGTAGGCAGACGCACCAAATGCCCACAGGAAGGTGGGATGGGGCGGCAGCAGTGAGGCTATCATGCCGCTCCCTATTTTATTTCCTATTTCATCTGGAACCTGGAACACTAGAAAATATTCAAAACCAAAATTAAGTCCTAAAATGTTTTGAATGTGTATTAATGTATTAACATAGGCCTTATATATGCCTTAGGCAAAACCAGTTCTAGTTTCTGAACCCATGTATTAGTTCAAAATAAGATGGGCTGGCAGTGACTGATATTTTCAAATAACAATAGGTTACATAAGTGACAAATGGAGTTATTCTTATAAAAATTGGAGTAGGCAAATCAGTAGTAGATTGACTTTTGAAGATTTCAAATGTACAATGCCCCATCGATTATTGATATACTCTGAAAGTCCCAAAGTTAAGGCTTTAACTCAAACATTCCACCAATTACTTATTGTTACAAAGAAACCATCCTTGTAAGAAGGAAGGCTGGCCATGGATGGAAACCATTGTAAAACACACTAGGATGCAATGGAAATACAGGAGAGTTTGCACCAAAAATTGGCTTTTCAGGGCAGGAAGAATTTTTTTCTAGATGTTATTATGCAATAAGACAATAGACACAAAATGTTCTTGTTCAAATCTTAACAAAGGGAAACATTTCATAAAAAACAAATTGTGTTTCTACTTCCAGAAGAACATAGAAAGATTTTGAATACCAGTCCCAATGAAACAGCAAACAGAATATGACAAAATTACAACAGTTTTCTCTAAAATTATTGAATGCTTACAGGCATAGAGAAATTTACAGAAGCTAATTTAAGATGCATTTCAAGCTCCCCAAGTGAGCAAGAGGTGGCTTCCTTCCATACCCGGAATCCTTGCAAAATTGAAGAAGGGCCTCTCAAAAGGCTTAACTGAGAAAAACCATTTCTCTGAATGAGGAACAACTTTGTAAACTTGTAGGCCTGCAAGTATATCAAATGTGAATCTGGAAGAGTCTCAGCTGCAAACAATACTCTTTTCCAAGAAATATTATTCCATAGGACTTTGAACAAACAAGAGGCTAAATGCAGAGCTAGATAATAAAGGTATCTCAAGACAGTACAGCCTCATAGTCTCATGGGTAAATGCATCTTAACTTCAGGGTCCTTCAGCCTCATGATGTCACATTCTTATAGCATGAAGCCCTACTCACTTCACAGTGTCAATGCCCAGTAGTCTACAAATCTCTATATTTTTGAGGCTTAGCAGTCTTATAGTCAAGAACAGTCCAGAACATTATCTTATAGTGATGATTTGAGAGCTCTGTGGGAATGAAAAGCTAGAACACATTTTCAAGTGTTTTGAATTCGGAATAAATGAATAAAAATAAAAGTGCAACCAAATACCAGGCTACTTTAAATTCAGTTAATATCAATGACATCAGCACTATGGCAGCATAGGCATTTGAAGACTGGTATAAAATGCAAGTTTGTCACTTTGCCTGGAGTGGTGGTGCATGGCTATGATTTTTGCACTTGGGAGGCTGAGGTGGGGGGTTGCTGTGAGTTTGAGACCAGTCTGGGCTACATAGTGAGTTCAAGACCATCCTGAACTATACCAAAGGACTCCATCTCCAAAAAAAATCACTTAAGTAGTGTTTTTTTTTATCTGTAAAATTTTTGTTTAATTTTGTTAGTGATTAACATTTAAACTTAGGGAGGTTATTACAGCTAGAATCTGGTGGTCAACAAGCTCATTTTTTCAGAAGTGTCCAGCATTAAATAAAAATAATTATGTGCAATGCAAACTATAAAACATATGTAACTTTATCAACATAAAAATTAGTGAAAATCAGTGAATGAAAACAGAATTTCAGATAGTTAACAGTAATATTAGAAATGAAGTTTAACCAATCATAGTATATTAAAAAATCTCATGAAAAAGATGAAAATAATAACTAAGGCTTAAAGAATTAAAGAGAAGCAGTTTAAGTAAATTTGAGGGATAAAAAATAAAATACCATAAGTAAAAATAATATCATCATTAAATTTTTTTTACTTTTTAAATAAACCTTATTATTTAAGTATGACACATATAGAAAAGTGTATCAGTCAATGAATTTTTAGTAAGCATATCTATGTAACTTCCACTTAGATAAAGAAACAACATTGCCAGCACCCACAAAAGATATTTTTAGTGACAAATTCAGACAAGCAAAAAAAATTTACTGAATAAAAGAAAAATCAATAGTAATGATTAAGCAAAAGCAGAAAGAATAACCAGATTAACACAGACATAAAGACTAATAGGACACATTAAATAGTTCTAAGAAGGAAAGCATAGATAAATGGAAAGGAAATAAATATTGGCTAAAAGTTTTGATAAAAACAGCATCCTTCTGCCAGGTGTGGTGGTGTAGACTTGCAATCCCAGCACTTGGGAGGCTGAAGTAAGGGGATTATCATGAGTTCAAGACCAAGCTGGGCTACATAATAAGTTCAAAGCTAGCCTGAACTGCATAGCAACACCATGTCTCAAAAAAAGTAAAAATTAAAGTTTAAGAACCAGCAAGGTAACTCAATAAACTCTAAAAAATAAGACAGCTTTAACAGAGTCAACTTTTTTAATACTGGCAAGAAAGGAAAATGATGTTAGAAGTCAGACATAGAGGGAAAAGAAAACTTACATGGACAGAAAACAAGGTAATAATGTGCACTTACTTGTCAACAGGAAAAAAAAGAGTATTGTGAAGGGAAGATTACAGTGAGAAACAGAACTGAAAGAAAAAGATAAAGATTGTGAAGTTGGATTTTTATTTAAATATATCTAGATAGATTTCTATCCATCTTCCGTGTGTGTGTGTGTGTGTGTGTGTGTAGTCTTTCAAAAACAATAGTAGTTTCAGTAGGACAAAACTTAGCAAAATTTGTCCTTAGAAGATTCACTCTACCAAGCCTGCTAGTTCTTTAGGTAAAAGGAGATGATATGAGAACAAGACACAAGCTTAAGCATGTAATTTCATGCATTCTATAAATTTATTTAAGTATCTATTATAGCTTTGATCTAAAATGGCTCTCCAAAGCCTTGATAAGTTCAGAAACTAGCTTTTGTAGGGTGATTTGGATCATGGGGGTGAGGCAGGAAAATGAATGTGATCCCTGACAGGGCCCACAAGACATGGAGTCCCGGAGTAAATAGCCATTTATTTGAGGACGTCTCCACAGGGGCCTTTCATCCTCCTGAGAGCCCCTAAGAAAACTTTGTTTCCACTTTGGTATCATTTCTTTTTTATGGGGTAGGTTTTCATTGGAAGTTAGCGTGAAGCAGGATTAAGAAGCAGAGCAGTGGTGAAGGGTGTGAACAGTGGTTAGGGTGAGCAGGAGGTTCTAGCAAGATTTTCCAAGAACATTATGCTCCACTGAAATGACATTTTAGCTGTCCTTGTACATAGTTGTGGTCATAACCACCACCTTTATCAGGTACCTTCACTGTACCGTTAACCCACAGTTGTCCAGTTTTACCTCAGGAGATGATTTCCTCTCTCAGGGATGCTATAGCTGACTTGCTGTTAGGATGTGGGGCCTAGTTGGAAGCAAGTCCTGAAGGTGTGACCTAGAGGGGCTATGTCCCTCTGCAGCTCCTTTACTCTCTGTTTTCTTGCCAGGTGAGTAAATTTCCTCTGTGGAAGGCCCTTCCCCCATATTGTTTCAGTGTTGGAGTCCATAGAGCATGGACAGAAACTTTTAAAACTGCAAGCCTAAATCTCTCCTTCTTTGAGTTGTGAGTCTGGTGTTCTGTCTCAAGAGAGTGGTTAAGACATTATCTTTTCAAATTGGTCCTTGGTATTCACAGTGGGAATTGTTTCTATCGCCTCCCTGCATACCCAGTGTCACATGCACTCCAGCATCTTATGTGAAATTGTATACTATTTGTATATAATGTATGTTTCCACTTACATACAAATAGTATAAATTTCCACATATATATTGCATAAGATTTTATAAGTAATTTAAAGTAGATTATGTTCTACATATCTTATAATACTACAATGTATTTTTATAATACTATTTATAATAATACAACTGCTATTTTTATATACTATTTATAATAATACTACAAAGTAAATTTTATGTGATTAATTTCTAAATTAAGTTGTTTACGGAATAATGAGAAGTAAAAGAATTTCTACATACTCTGAACATGCAATTTATTCAACTATTTTCCATTTATGTTTGGTCAAATTGATTTATATAGAACCTCTACACATGGAGGATGAGCTATACTTACTTGAGGAAAAATATACCAGTAACAGAGAGTATAGTGTGCAAATGATTAATGAAATGGTATTAAAAGCCCAGTGTATAAAAGGAGATATAAAGAGAAATATGTCATTGTTTTTGAAATAGTAAATACTACTTAAATGTTTGTGTATGACCTGGTGGTTTTTTCATTTATGTATACTAGAGATTAAACCCAGGGCTTTCACACTAAACTACAAACCCATCCCTCTTTAAATGTTACTTTGAAACAGGAACTCACTAAGTTACCAGGGCTAGGCTCAAAATTGTAATCATGCTGCTTAAAAGCCCAGAGTCCTAGGATTACAGGCATGCACCACCTTGCCCAGAAACCTGGTATCTTTTAAATATACAGAATTCCCAATTAAAATCTTTCATGCTGTCTTCAAACCGTAGTGGAAATATGGTGCACAGACGCCCCTGCTACTGTAAACCACTGGCACTCTGTATAGACTGTATGCCACAAATGTTTTCAGACACTTTTTAACAGATATTACAGGACTGTGATCACTGATTTAAAGGAAATAGAATGGTTGACTCCTGAGAGGCCTTAGATTTCTGCCCAAATATAGTTTCTAGAATGCTACAATCAGGCAGACTCATGGAGCCATGGAGACATATGCCAAAATTTGAAGAATACAAATAAATTATCCACAGTTTACCCATTTTTTCTTCAATTTGTCCATTTCCTTATCCTATTAAAGCCATCTTCAACCTGTCACACAGTATTAACTACAGAATTGCTTGCCAAATATAAAAATAATTTCATATATTCAAATAATTCAAACTTTGATACAGAGAAACCGCACCAAAACCAGCTAAATTAATTAATTAATCTATCTAAAAATAAAACAATTTAGTGTAAGGGAACATCAACAAAAACATAGATGACATCTGCTTATACAACACATTGTATCACAGGAAAATTTATGCACAGTATTTTCTCTGATGGAAAACTTACACTCCCCCTATATCCTGAAGAAGAACTTATACAGTACAGGTAAGTAGAACTAAATAGAAATAACATACAAGATAGATACATGTTAATATTGCCAAAAGCACAAGTTGAGAGGGACATTTGCAACCACAAGTGATCCTATTAGAGAATAACAAAAGTCTAAAGTTGCTAACATAAAGCTTCCAGATCAAGAAATGAGAAGAGTGAATTATGTCAAAATTAGCAGAATGAAACATAATAAATCTTTGCAAAGCTGTCAGTGCAAGAAGAAAAGTACAACAAAAGAGAAAACAAATGAAAGAATTTTCATAATGTGATAATTACTGATTGCATCAATGTGAGTAAGAAATGCCCAACTAAGGTAGATCAGCATAGTCCTGAGTGTGGCTGTGGGGATTTGCTGAACATAGAAGCCCTAGCCTAGGGAAGGTTGTAACCTGGATGGTGTAAAAGGAAAATGAAGGAGGAAGGCTCACTTCTATTTATTTGGAGAGCTCCAGTCTTCACCTTCACTGTGGACATCTTCTCCTGGTTTCCAGCACAGACCCATCAGCCTGCAGTCATAGCCTCTTCAGCCTCCTGATAGGGACTCTCACAAGATACTGCAGTGAGCTCCCAGCCTCTGACTGGATCCTTTAGATATGCAGCATGCAGACAGATCTTTTGTACTTTTCCACATCAGACTCTATGAGCAACCATTGTAAGATAATCTTATAAATTCTTATATATTTATTTATCTTGCATTGCATCATCTTTCTAGTATGCACTGATAGATAGAGGTAATTTTTAATAAATCAGTAAGACTGAAAAATAC
This sequence comes from Dolichotis patagonum, assembly GCA_004027295.1. Classification (NCBI taxonomy): domain Eukaryota; kingdom Metazoa; phylum Chordata; class Mammalia; order Rodentia; family Caviidae; genus Dolichotis; species Dolichotis patagonum. Next base: position 6,170 of record PVJX010008530.1, read on the forward strand.
CAAGCAAGGTATACAATTTCCATAGTTTCCCAATTTGTATGATTTTGAAAAACAAGTATCACACTTTAAATAATGATGATACAAATCATTGATTTTAATTAAATTACCCTACTTTTGCTTGTTCTTATTTATTGGTTTTGCATATTAATTTCTACATAATTATCATTTTTCTTGGTCAACTCATCTATCCCTGCCATCAAGACAAAAACAGTTTCAATCCTTCAATAATCCCTGTGTTGTTCTTTTACAACTCGCAATGCTTTCTCAATCCATAATCTCTGGAAAACTCTAGTCTTTCTATTCATAAAAAACAGGTATAAGTAGAACTATACAGAATTTCACTTTTTGATACCAACTGAAAGATTTAACAGAACTGTGGATATTTATTTTTACCACTAATAGGATTACATAATCTATATGCACCACCGGGTTTCACTGATGATCTCTCATCAGAGGACATCTGACCTGGCTTCAGTTTTTGGCTATTGCAAATACAGCTGCTATGAACAAGCACACTGAGGTTTTGGTGTGCAAGTAAGTTTTCATCCTGCTACAGTAAAATTCTCCAAAAACCATATAAGGAACACTTCAAGGTATTAGGTAGATGTTTTTTGACATCAAAATAAAAAACAGGAAGAATGATATCAAACTGAGAAACTTATGTATAACAATCAACACAGTAAAAAGATGACATAGAATGGAAGAAAACATTTACAAACTGTTCCTCTGACAGTGGTTAATATCAAGAATTCATAAGAAACTCATTAAAAATCCTTAAATAATCCAGTTAAATGGGCTAATTATCCAAATAGACATTTCTCTAAATAAAATATACAAATAGCCAGCAAATGTACAAAACGCTCCACTTCACTAACCATAACAGAAATGGAAATGAAAACAAGTTTTATCTCATATAAAATAGTTATTATCAAAATGACAAGAAATTACAAATATTAGTGAGGACATGGAGAAAGGGGAATTTTTATACCCTGTTAATAACAGTTAAATTAGTATGATCATCATGGACAACAATGCAAAGGTTTGTTAAAAAAGTAAAAAGGAAACTACCATGTGATCTGCTACACCTGAACTCAATTATTATATTGAAAAGATCCCTGAACATCTTTGTTTACTGTTGCTAACATATGAGGTGTTCATCAATGGATGAAAGGATTTTAAATGGAACTAAGTGTATTATCTCAGGTAAAACTAGCTAGGTACAGAAAAAGATTAAACATTCGGAGTCATTTCTAGAAGCTAAAAACTGCAATCACACAAAGGTAGAAAGGAGACCAGGAGTCACTAGAGGCTGGAAAGGGAACAGGTAATGGAGGAGAGCAAAAGAGTGGGTAATGGATACCAAAACACAGCTGTGTGTGAGGTATGTTTGTGTGTGGAGGATTCTAAAATTCTAAAGTGCAGTAGGATAGAGTCTCAACTAATTATACATTTCAGAATTACTGGAAGAAATGGAAGGTTGTGGAAAAAAATGATAACATTTAGGACAATATAAATGCTAATTACTTTGATTTGACCATTATATATTATGAACTTGTATTGAATTATACTACTAAAGCCATAAATAAATAAATTTATGAAAAGTTAATAAAAAATAAAATAGGAAAGAGTTTCTAGAGAGTCAGTGAAAGACTTGAAATCATCTTTCAGACTTGACAAGAGGAATTTTGGGTAAAATTAAATAAGAGCTCCCTGACGCACACACATACTGACTTACAAAATGAAAATGCATGCAAAAGAGGAGGTGCTCTTTTAAAACTATTTTACCCAGTAAACTTACTATTTCTTGACACAGTGAAAGACACAGAACAGATAGCTTATATGCATGATCTTTTGGGTTAGCCAATTTTTTTCTGTATTTAATTTGGCATCAAGATTTTTTTTCAAAGAAAATAATGTGTGTGCAATTCTATTACTATGCTTTAACATACAATATATACATTCCTTCTGCAATCTTTTCAAGAAATGAGAAAAAACCATATAATAAAGAGAAATGATGAAATAAAAAGCATATAATAATATATAAAAGCATATAATAAAAAGCATATATAATAATAAGCATAGTTTCTACTTTAATGAAAATCAGCCACTTTATTTTCTTTATAAAATAATGCTGATGAAGTTTTTATCTTTGTATTCACACCCTGGCACTAACTCCATTCCTCTAAGTTTCTTTGTTACTTGATAGTTCTTAAAATAGAACATAACCAACTGACACAGGTCAAATCACAAAGAAAAGGACCTTCACATCTGTCTTATTCAAGTAAGTCAAATTTGATGTGGTGATTAGCCAGTTTTATTCATTTTGTTTTAAGATAAATTAACACTTATTAAATATTTCTCAGTATCAGTCTTTTTACTGGTAGCTTTGTATGCAATATGTCTTTTTAGTACTCATAACAACTTTGGGATATAGGTTTCATCACTGAGGAAAATATTTTCATTTTAATGAAAAAAATTGAATTTTAGAATCAGAGAGATAAGGATTTAAGGTCTTCATTATCTATTTTTTGAAGAGTGACATGAACAATATTTTCCTTAGCTGGAAGAATCAAATATTTGTTTTTAAATAGAACGCTTATTATAATTTCTCATTTAACTATTTTTCTTAGAAATATTTTGCCTTTCCAATATAGCAATAATATACAAAAATAGGGTGTGTTGCCTAGTTATATATGTATGATGGGAGAGGAAGACGGAAAAAAAAAGAGAGGAGAATAAATAATATATTCTCTAAATACATGTAATAATTTTTAAATTACATATTTATACATTTTAAACATTCATATAGTATAGAGGACTGTATCCCAATTTTTATTTATTTAACATTCTGCCTGAATATCTTTCTTTGTGTAAGGATGTAAGCATGTATTCGTATGTCCATATCATTACCTTTAAAGCCAACATTAGCAATATGTTTCTATAAACCATAAATTTTAAAATTTCAGTCTATTTTCATCAACTTAATCTGAATTTCATCAACAATTATTTTATGGTGATAGACAAGGAGGAAGCAAAAATCAGCATAAGTCACTTACAAATGGTCATTAATTAACTTGCTTTATCATTTTCCTATAATAAATTTTAAAATCTCAAAGCTTTAGAGTAAAATATATGATTCATTTGAATTATTGTTATATTTCATTAATATAACCTCAAGAAATATTGTGCCCTGTCTCTTTGGGACCCCAACCTCTTGGACCCACAGAGTGGCCCAGGCTGTTTGGATTAAAAGTCTGCGCAGATCAGCATCTCGGCGCGACTGTTTGGGACTGGTAGGCCCGCTCTTCATCCGCAGGGAACTGCCTGGAGATCAGCATCTGGGCTGGGTCGGTTTGGGCCCGTAGCCCCGCACTTCACCCCCAGGAAATCTTGCAGAGACAAGCTTCGCAACCTGTCTCTTTGGGACCTGAACCTCTCTGACCCGCAGAGTGGCCCGGGCTGTTTGAATTGGGAATATTGTGGAGACTGGCATCTTGGCCAGGGCTGTTTGGGACCATGAACTTTGCAGAAACCAGCATTTTGGCCAGACTCTTTGGGACCTGTAGGCCCACCCTTCACTCGCAGGGAACCTCCTGGAGACCTGCCTGGGACAAAGCATGGTGGCCTGGCCTGCCTGAGATTCCACAGGCTCTGGGTTGACCACATCTAGCATTCGCCTTACAACTTAGGGAGCCAGGAGCCCACAGAGGGGAGTTAGGACCCTGGGAGGAAGCCAAGAGCCTATGGGGGAGCCACTGTCCCTCCAGGAACTGAGGGTTCAACAGGTAATTTGCCACACATGCAGAGAAAGCTTTGGAACACCGCTCAAAGTAAGGAAATATAGAAAAATGACAAAAGGAAAGAACAAAAGGCAGGCTCAAAGCCCTAGCCCTCCCCAAGAAAGCTTAGAAGCCATGTACCTAGAAGAAAAAAGAAGCCATACACCTGAAATGTCTGAAATGATACCAAATGAAATAAATATACAAACAGGGAAAGCTATGGAGAAATTCAAATCAGAAATACTTGCCCAGGTAAAAGAAGAACTGATAAAAATAGTGAAAGAAATAGTGAACGCATCTAGTGAAAACACAGATAAAAAATTAGAGGAACAAAGCAAACAGATAGTATCCCTGAATGAACAATATAAGAAACAAACAGAATGCATAAAGCAGATTCAAAGAGATATACAGGAAATCAAAAATTCTATTGAAAGCTGTAAAAACCACCTCAATGAAAGTGAAGACAGAATTTCAGACCATGAAGATAAGATTGCAACCAGTGAGCAGGAAAGACAAGATCTTTTAAAAGTAACAAAGAATCAGGAAATAACAATTCAACACCTGCAAGATGATGCAAAGAAACATAACATAAGACTAATAGGGATAAATCAAAAAGAAGGGGACAGCCCAAATGACATCAAGAGGATATTTACAGAAGTAATAGCTGAAAACTTCCCAAACATGAGAAGAGAAACAGACATCTGGATAAGTGAAGCATATAAAACTCCAAACAGCCATAACAAAAATAAAACTACACCCAGACACAAAATAATCACCATCGCAGAAATCCAACATAAGAATAGAATACTAAAAACTCTTCGAGAGAAAAGAGAGATCACCTATAAAGGAAAACCTATCAGAATCATGGCAGACTTCTCAGCACAAACAATGAAATCAAGAAGAGAACTGAGTGAAATATTACAGATCCTAAAGGAAAACCACTTCCAACCCAGACTGACATACCCTGCAAAACTGTCCTTCAAAATGGATGGAGAAATAAGATACTTCCATGACAAAGAACAGCTGAAGAACTTCATGAACACCAAACCAACCCTACAAAGAATACTGAAAGACATTCTAGATACACATGGGAGAAAAACCACCAAGCAAGGCAGACAATAAAACAGAATGGAAAGCTAAAGACACAACAGCAGAAAGATAACATGTCAACAATAAACCAATATACAACAGTTACAACCATTAATGTAAATGGCCTCAACTCACCAATCAAAAGAAACAGACTGGCAGAACGGATCAAGAAACAACATCCAACCATATGCTGTGTACAAGAAACCCATCTAACCCAAAAGGACACTCATAGACTGAGAGTCAAAGGATGGAAAACAATACTTAATGCAACAGGAAACCAAAAAAAAGCAGGAGTGGCAATCCTGTTTGCAGACAATGTGAATTTCAAACCAAGAATGATCCAAAGAGATAAAGAAGGTCACTACATACTAGTTAGGGGAAAACTTCAAGAGGAAGAGATAACAATCTTAAATATATATGCACCAAATTCCTAGCTATATAGAGCAAATACTAACAGAAATGAAATATCAAATAAGCAATAATACAATTATAACAGGAGACTTTACCACACCATTGACCCAAAGGGACAGATCAACTAGACAGAAAATCAGCAAAGACATAACAGAACTGAATCACACCTGTGAACAAATGGACTTGATAGATGTATACAGAGTGTTCCATCCAAAAACATCAGAATACACCTTCTTCTCAGCAGTACATGGGACATTCTCTAAAATAGACCATATACTAGCCCACAGAACTTATTTAAGTAAATAAAAAGAATTGAAATTATCCCATGCATGTTATCGGATCATAGTGCTGTGAATCTAGAAATTAATGATAAAAGAAATTGCAAAAACCTACAAACACATGGAAACTGAATAATACACTCCTGAGCAATCAGTGGGTCACAGAGAAAATTAAAGAAGAAATTAAACAATATTTACAAGTAAATGAAAATACAGACACAACTTACCGGATTTTGTGGGATGCAATGAAAGCAGTCCTCAGAGGAAAATTTATTGCATTGAGTCCCCACATCAGGAAGACAGAATGAACACAAATAAACAACCTGATGCTACAACTCAAACATCTAGAAAAAGAAGAGCAAGCCAAGCCCAAAGCCAAAAGAAGGGAGGAAATGATAAAGATTAGAGCAGAAATTAATGCAATAGAGACTAAGAAAGCAGTACAAAGCATCAATGAATCAAAGAGTTGGTTCTTTGAAAGAATAAATAAAATTGATAAGCCCTGGGCAACCTTATTAAAAAAAGGAAAAAAAACCTCAAATTCATGCAATAAGAAATGAGAAAGGTGAAATTACTACAGACTCAGTGGAAATACAGAAGATCATCAACACCTACTTTGGAAACCTCTACTCTCATAGGTTCGATAACACTGAAGAAATAGACAAATTCCTGGATACATATGAACTACCAAAGCTGGATTAGGAAAATGTAAAACTGCTGAATAACCCAATTTCTATTACTGAAATTGAAAATGTAATTAAGTCCTTGCCTACAAAGAGGAGTCCAGGCCCAGATGGATTCACTGCAGAATTCTACAAGAAATAAAAAGAAGAA
>PVJX010008530.1:12660-65212 GCA_004027295.1 Dolichotis patagonum
ATTCCTGGAAGCAAATATCACTCTAGTACCAAAACCAGAGAAAGACTCAACTAAAAAAGAGAACTCTAGGCCAATCTCCCTGATGAACATAGATGCAAAAATTCTCAATAAAATATTGGCAAACAGGATGCAGCAAATCATCAAGAAGATTATACACCATGACCAAGTAGGATTCATCCCAGGAATGCAGGGATGGTTCCACATACTCAAAACAATAAATGTAATCCACCATATCAATAGAGCCAAAAGGAAGAACCATATGATCATCTCTATAGATGCAGAAAAAGCTTTTGATAAAGTCCAACACTCATTCATGATAAGAACCTTACAGAAAATTGGAATAGAGCGTCTTTATCTCAATATGGTAAAGGCCATCTATGACAAACCAACAGCCAGCATCACATTGAATGGTCAAAAACTGAAAGCCTTTACCTTAAAATCAGGCACAAGACAAGGATGTCCATTATCACCACTGCTATTCAACATAGTGCTGGAAATACTAGCCAGAGCAATAAGACAGGAAAGATAAATAAAACGAATAAAGATAGGAAAAGAGGAAGTTAAATTATCATTATTTGCAGATGACATGATACTTTACATAGAAGACCCCCAAAACTCTACTGAAAGACTCCTAGATATAATTAACAAATTCAGCAAGGTAGCCGGATACAAAGTCAATACACAAAAATCAATAGCATTTCTATACACTAACAAAAAAATAATGAGAGAGCAATAAGAGAAATTACACTAGCATCCAGAAAAATGAAATACTTAGGAATTAATCTCATGAAAGAAGTAAAAGAGCTATACAGGGAAAATTATAATACCCTGAAAAAGGAAATTGAAGAGGACCTCAGCAAATGGAAAGACATACCCTGTTCATGGATATGAAGAACAAACATTGTAAAAATGGCCATTCTCCGAAAATTACTATACAGATTCAATGCCATCCCAATCAAAATGCCACGAACTTACCTCATAGATCTAGAGAAATCACTCCTAAAATTCATCTGGAACCAGAAGAGACCTAGAATAGCAAAGGCAATTCTAAGCAACAAAGGCAAGGCAGGAGGCATCACAATCCCCGACTTAAAATTATACTACAAAGCTACAGTGATAAAGTCAGTATGGTACTGGAATAGAAACAGGCCCGAGGATCAGTGGAATAGATTGGAAGATACAACCAGAACTGGAAACTCACTGAACCACCTCATCTTTGATAAAGGGGCCAAACATGCTCGCTGGAAGAATGACAGTCTCTTTAACAAATGGTGCTGGAAAAATTGGCTGTCCATATGCAGAAGATTAAAACTAGACCCATGTCTATCACCATACACTAATCTAAAATCTAAATGGATGAAAGATCTAAATATTAAAACAGAAACACTAAAACTGCTGGAAAGACAAAGTAGGTAAAAACCTCAAAGTTATAGGGGTAGGAAGAGAATTCATGAACAAGAACAAAGTACACGGGAAGTACTTCCCAGAATCAATAACTGGGGCCACATCTTATTAAAGAGTTTCTGCATGTCAAAAGAGATTTCCAGCAGAGTGAAAAGAAAACCCACAAATTGGGAAAAAATCTTCATGGACAGTGCCTTAGAGAAAGGACTTTTGTCTAGAACTTATAAAGAATTAAAAAAAATCAGACCCTCGAAATTCAAAGACCCAATCCAAAAATGGGCATCTGAAATGAATACACAGTTCTCAGATGAAGAAATATGAATGGCAAATAAATACATGAAAAAATGTTCATCATCATTGATCATGAGAGAAATGCCAATTAAAACCACACTGAGATTCCATCTCACTCCAGAAAGAATGGCCAAGATAGAAAACACTACCAACAACAAGTGTTGGAGAGGCTGTGGGGAAGAAGGAACTCTTCTACACTGTTGGCGGGAGTGTAGACTGGTGCAACCACTGTGGAGGTCAGTCTGAAGATTCCTCAGAAGGCTGGGTATGGAGGGCCCATTTGACCCAGCTATTCTGCTTCTAGGCATATTTCCAGAAGAACTGAAAACATCACACCACAGTGATATATGTGCACCCATGTTGATAGCAGCACAATTGGTAATAGCCAGATCTTGGAAACAACCTAAGTGCCCATCAACTGAGGAATGGATAAAAAAGTTGTGGCATTTTTATACAATGGAGTACTACTCAGCTATAGAGAATGATCACATCGAGGTATTTATAAATAAATGGACACGACTTGAGACCATTCTCTTAAGTGAAATAAACCAAACTCACAATGGTAAATACCATATAATCTCCCTAATATGAGATTTGATAAGAGTATATAAGACTTTATGGTAAGCATGAGTCCCCATCTCACAGCTTCGAAGTCTTTTAAAGTTTTTAATCATCAGTTGGAATGGTGTTATCCTGTTTTGTTTGACTATATCATACTTGATGATATGAATAGCAGTTTTGAAGAAAACAAAACATTATGGCAGCTATTGTTGATTTAATATCATCCTTCTTAGAAGTCCTACCGTGCTTTTCTTTGTTCTACTACCATTGGTTCTATCTTTCGCATTGTGTCTTATTGGAATTTGAATATGTGTGATAGCTCAAACAAATTTTTTTTTATCAAAAATGAGATATTACAGTACCCATGGAACATTTTCTGTTATTCGGTTTAGAAAGCCCTGTAATTCTTGCACTCTATGCATGGCTTTATACTATTGTGTTATGTTTGATATTATTGTATTTGAAGCTATGCTCAACTATCCAGAGTAAGAGATATGGTGTTAGCTACTGTTGATGCCCCGTTGACTTAATGTAAAGTACTGTGTAGCCTATGTTGTCCTGTTCTGATCTGCTCTGTACTCTCCCCTTTTGTTTTATGCTCTTCCAAATAAAAAAAATTAAAAAAAGAAATATTGTGTCAATTAATAATAAAATTACACTAAAGAAAAGGAAAAGTGAGAAAAGTAGAAAAAGAATAAACATTCCTTAATATCAACCTAAGCAATTTACTAAAGTGTAAATGAAAATTTCGGGACTCAGAGAAAATATGGGCAGCAAGGAGTGACAAGTTTTTGAAACCAAAGTATAGAAAGATGGATTATGACAATGTTTACTGAACCATTTTATCTACTGTCATGACACCAAAAGTTTAGATTATCTTGTGAAATGCACTTTCTTACTTTAGCAATTTCCTTTTCGTTAACATCAATTTACTAAACTGCAACTCTGGAACACTCCCTGAGAAACAGAAATGGTAATGGAAGTGTGAACCAAATGAGAGAGTCAAAAGATACTTCCAACCGCAAGAGCACAATATCTTCAGTAAAAATCAACAAGAAACCATTGCATTGCAGCAAAAACCATATTGATTCCAGAAAAAGAAAAACCAAATCTATGAATACTAAAATAGCATTTGAGAGAATAACAATGTTATAAAAATCAAGTGACTTGTTATATAAAAATAGACATGTAGGGAACATATCTGTGAAAATCTAGTATATTATCTGAGATAGCACTACCTATAGGTATGGCATATTCTCCATAAATCCCAAAACCAATGATGGCCGTCTTATAAAAGCAAACGCTGGGCTTCTTGCATTAAGCGGGATTTTTTAAGTCCTTTTTCTTGGATCCTTATCATTAATCACTTCCTTTTCTTTATGTATCAATGTTGATGAAATCTCCGTGAATGTGGACGCGATATTAAATTCCTGATGCGTGGCATTCACATTGTTTGCAAGAACTCAGTTGGAGAACTGAACACTAGTTACCAACCAAGAAATTACTTCTTTCCAAAAGTTATATGAGCTTGAATTGTACATCATGCATTTTCTCTAGCTCATACTAGAGAAACAGAACTCTTGTTTTCTGCCCTGCACGACTATGTATACAAATAAATTGTAAATATTATCAGGCAAAAGCAACCTTCTACATACAGCTGAATGCATTGTAATATAAGTATGGCATCTGAACCACTACACATCAAATGTGACTCATTGGCAGTTACTACAAAATCTTCACTGATCTTGAATGGGAGTATTTTGAGCTGGGGGCACAGATAAGGACTTTAAGCATATCAAGCTAATAAAATTTTGAAAAACTATAATATATTCTTGGACATAGTTTTCTTAGTTACATCATCCTAAAGACTAATGAGCAACATTTGTTATGGTTTTCTAATTTACTAAGTTATAATTAACTATGTTTCTAATTATTCAATACAGAAGTTTTTCTTTTTTTTTTTTACTCCTGTTTTATTTTTAGACTCTGTCCATGAATATACCAGGTAGAAATCTAGATACAAAATCCTATATAATCGTCGTAGTATAGATCCTAATAGTAAGACCATCCAGGTCTTAAGAGGCTCTTCCTTTAAATAAGAATCACCAAAAAGGCATTTTCCTTAGCATGAACTCTGAGCAGGGTAGATCCGAAGATCATTTTCTATTGAAAAAATTAAAAGCAGTGAGGAGGATCTCAGTAGAATGTCCAACATGATATGGGATGTTGCATAATCAGCAAATAAGAGACTCTCTTTCCTTGACTGGGAGGAAATGTGTCACTGGGCACCATCAATCTAGTGTGTGGGTAGGTGTGGTGAGATAGTGGCCTCAGAGTAGCCTCTAAAGTACGTTCCCCTGCGTTTGTGGATTGATTGCTCTGAGTTTACAGCTTGTGACAAAGACTCCACCTGTCCTCATTTCAAATTAGCTTTCACTGGGACATGTAACAAAATTATGCAGAGGACGGACCATTGAGACCTTTATAAAATCATGAGCACTGATCTTCATAGTTACAAGGGTCATCAAAAATGCTGATGAATGTTTACATTTTTAAAAACTTATATTAAAAGGCAGACTGCCATTAATCCTTCTCAAACTACTTTCCTTCACCACAAACAAAGTTACCCCATCATTCTTGCCACTTTTGGAAATGGTGCTGGAATATTTCTTTCATGTGAACAAATAGTTTCATCTTCCATCATTACAGTGCACTGCAGCACTGTACAGGCACATTAGTGCTTTCTGTCAAATAAAATATCAGTGAGCTCTCATTCACCTCATTCACTTGTTCTGGAGTCCTGCAACTTTTGGCATTCCCCAAAGTCAAAATTACCATGGAAAGTAAGTGTGAATTGATTCAGAACATTGACTCATCAAGGACAACACAACTAAAGATATGAAAGATTTCCAGAACTGCTTCAGAAAGTGGTAAAACGATGAAATAAATGTTTTTTAAATGATGGGTAGTACTGTGAGGTGGATAAATGATAGTGTGTATCTTACTGTAATATATTTTTTAAGAATTTAAATATTCACCATAATTTGTGATCATGCCACAGCCCCTAAGAAAGTACCCCCCCCAATGTATAGATGTCTCTCAAAGCTGCCACTGCAAAAGTGAGGATCTTGGTGTGTTAGATAGCCACTGTCCTCATTTATGATCTGTCATGAAACTTTCTACTATCGAGTGGCATTTTCTTCTGTCATTCTGACTTCTGAGATTGTCACTGAAAAATTTAGTCCTGGTGGGTGCCTGTTAGGAGAAAGCCAGGCATGCTGATCAGATGCTAATTCCTCAGTCTTCCATAGAAGAATTTGGTCAAACACAAAACATGTCCTCTGCCAATCTTGTGATCTTCCTGGGTTAACACTGATTATTCATCTCTAAAATGCCCACTATCTTCTCGGAATTCTCCCTCGGGAGCACAGTGTGCTTTAAATCTCAGGGGTATTATCTGTAAAGACACTATGTTTCAGAGAACTGATGAAAAATATCAGGGACTCAATTCAAGTATAAGTGCTGGTCACTTACACTTGAATGACTGTTTCTCAAATAAGCTTTATTACTACTTTTTCCTCTTTATATTCTGTTTTTCTTGTGCTTCTGTTCCTCTTTTCCTCTGTCTCCTTTTCCTTTTGGTATCACCACTATTACAGATTTTATTCTATAAATGTGGAAAATAATACCACAAATCTTAGCAATTTAAATAACTTCCAATAGAGAAAGATGATAGCTGGTAATTTATTTAACTGACTTAATCTAATGAGATTAAGCTACTAAAAAGCTCATTTATATGACTTGACAAGCTGTTAAAAGTTTATGATAGAAATAAATTTCACATGAATTACCTAGGTATTTTATTTATCTGATTTTATTTTTATTTAAAGTTACCAGTGACAAATAAAGCTGTGGTTCAGTTGAAAGAATTTACAAGGTTGGGTACCTAACACATATGAGCTGCTCTAGTTTATCCACTCCTAAATAATCTCCCATGATCAAACCATAGTCCAGATCATAAATTAGGCATCTGTGAATTAGTTATCTCTGCTTCTCAAATGTTCAGTTCTATCTGAGCAACCTCCCCTAGGTTTTTTACTTAAAAGAGTAAAAAGCGGTATTTTAAAAATTGTAAGAAATAGAGGTGGGAACTAGAAAATAGCTAGTATTCTTTTCTCAAAATATAATAGGCCACCCCTGCAGGAAGGCTACAAAGTCAGAGAAGGAAAGTAGAAAAGCACTCCTGATTTTCAGAAAGATTTAACAACATCCTATTTTCCTTGTCTGTAAAATCCAGTCAACAGACAATCATTTTTTGTTTGTGTAACAATGGTTGCAAAAACTACACTTTTAAAGTGTAGCAAAATCTAGTATTTTTAATGTTATTTTAACTTCTAATAGAATAAGGTGACTGCTGAGCAAAGATGTATGTATGAAGAAGTATCAAAGTCGTATTTCTCTAATAGCTGGTAAGCTAACAAGTGCTACCTCTCTCTTTGTATATATATATATATAAATGAACTATATATATAAATATATATTTTATATGTATATATTTATATATAAAATATATATTTATATTATATATTTATATATAATATATATAAATGAACTATAAACACATTTAAAAATTTCAAAAAGAAGGGATTGTTCTTTCATCCTTTTTCTAATCATCAGATTCCTTATTACATTGGAGCACAAATACAATATAGGAAAACATTTATGAGATGGCAAACTTACAGGTATTTCGTGATCAATTAGCGATCTTTGACCAAGTTACTGTTCTGCTGTTTCTGCTAAATGCAATTGACCTTGGCAGTTTCTGCAACCCAGCTGCACACCTCTGAAGAGCACTGAGTCATAGTAAGTGTCTATACCTTAAAGCACTCTGGGCTAATTCAAGGGCCTCTCCCCATGATGGGCCTCTCTCCATCATGGTAATGCCCTTAACTGTGCTCTTTCTGTAAGCCCCCCTCCCCTCGTTGCAGCAGTGTTTCCATTGTTTTAAGACTGCCTGCCTGTCAATATATGAATTAATGTATATAACCAACTATGTAACATTTTGTCACTCACTTTGTATTTCCCACTTCTAAATTCTATATGAACTAAACTTTTCCTGAACTCAGCACTGCTGCTTTTGAGGAATGATCCCCACAATAGTCCACTGGCATAAAGATCCAACAGGTCGCTGGTGTAAAGACTAAGTGCTGCTTTCTTATATCCTGGATGCAGAGTCTTCCTTTTGGTTTGGTTTGGTTTGGTTTGGTTTGGTTTGGTTTGGTTTTGTTTGGCTTGGTTTGGGAATCTTCCCACAACGATTTAAATTGACAACATCATGGGTATCGTTAATATTACCACCAAATATTGGAAGAAAGCAAATAAAGAGTGTTTTCTTACTGTATTCTAGCCTTGAAAAGAAAGAAGTCCACATCAAAATTTGGGTTTAAGAAAATATTTAATAATGTTAATCATATGTGGAATACGATATGTTTAAGTTAAGCTCACCAGTGTACTATAATTAGCAGATCAACACTCATTGAATTTATTATTGGTTGAGTTAATATTGGAACATAGATTTAAAAACTCAATTTATATTTTAAAAAGAAAAATTAAAATTACTACAATAAACTACAATAAATTCAACATTTATTTATCACAAAATCTAAAATTTTTATGCTTCTGAATGTAGTCTGATAACAAGCATTTTCAAAACTTACAGGAAACATTTAATAGTGAAATGTTGAAGACGTTCCCTTTAATATCAGAAGTAAGAAAAATATGTGCCCTATTATCACACCTCAAATTGAATTTTTTTAATATACCAGAACTTACTGGTAGAAAATGCAATTATAAGAAAAATTATAATTTTCAAATCTAAAAATCAATATGAAATGATCTAGGAATAAAGTTATTAAAATTTGTGAAAAAGTTTATTGAAAAGACTTTAAGAGATTGAAAATGTAGTAAGAATTTGTTTTCTAGGTGCCAACTTTCATAAAATAGTCTATAAATTCAACATATTTCAAGAAAGCATTTGCCCTTGAGCAGCTGATTTTTTTAAACTATATGAAAGTGTAGGGAGTCAAGTTGGCTAAAAGACAGATGTAGCAAATGAAATAAACACGTTTTAAAAATCAGATGTCAAGATAAATAATTCTATGTCACTTAGAATATTTACTACTGTAACAAAGATGGACAAATTGATATGTAAGACAAATTGCAAACATCAGAAATGTCACGTTCTTGTATATAAAGTCTACATGGTCAAAACTGACATTGCAAATAAATGGAAGTATACTTATAGAATATTCTGGAATAAGATGCTATTAGGGAAAAACAGTAGCATGATATACCATATCATAGTTAACATAAATCAATTCCCAGTGAATTAATGATGTGAATTATCTGTTGTCTCCTTTTACTCCTCCTCCTCACCTTCTACATACCATTGCACGTGTATAACGAACAACACTGTAGGTACTCTGGGTACTTCTGGGTACACTGTAGGTACTTCTGGGTAGAAGGTCCATGTTTAATTTCAATCAAATGATGACCATTCATGGAATAGGTGATATCACAGAGAGTAAACCTGCTTACTTACTGCTTCACAGAGCCATCGATAAACCATCCCATGCCTTAAGCTCCAGGTAGCCAGAGTTCAACCTCAAAGGAATTTTAATCATTCATGTAATTTGATCAAATATTTTTATGTATTTCTGGAATTTTGCTAGTAAATATGCTACCATCAAATCAAATTTAATGATATCATAGTCTATGTGAGATGTATTATGTGTAAAAGAAAATAAAAATAAAATTTTGTATAATAAGTAAATGCTAATGAAGTTTTGCTCCCTAAAATATATATAAAATATGAATAGATTAATGACACAAACTCACAAACATATAAACCAATCAAAACCCAAGACCAGAAAAGAAGTTAACTAATTCATTCAGTAAAGGCCTTTCCTCAAAGTAAAAACACTATTTAAAAAATGGACCCATGAATGTTTTTTTCCTCTTTAACAAGTAAAAAATACTTTACATTGTTTGATTTAATTCAAAGGAAAGCATAGTTTATTATTACAATAAAATGTCACGCCTTGCATTTTTCATCTTATACGCATTTATTCCTGATTTTTCTTCTGTCTTGGCTCCAATTATAGCTCTTGCATGCTTAACATTAAAATCAGTAAGGTTAAGTTTATTAGTTTAATTAGGTGAGCACAGCTGCAGAAGAAACTTGCAGCTGGTGTGAGTGCAGTCTCCTTGCATCTCTGTAGGTCAGAGCTCTGAAGGTGAGTTTCACACAGATGATACTTGTCTGCATATGTGAAGTTTATCTTCTTATTAAGCTTATTAGTACAATTTAGATATGCATAATGATCAAATTCATCATAGGGAATTTGTACCTGCACATGATCTATTTTGATTATTTTCCCCATTCCCCTGCTCTCCATTCAACCCATATTCCCTTCCTTGTTTACAAAGGTTTTTTCCCCATTTTATCATTTTTTTTCATTTTTTTTCTAAAGTGATATTCAAACACACATGTGTAAATATGGCATCATCTCTCTGGTATGAGAAACTGAAAGTGTAAAGAAGAAAGAAACTATATAATAGATACTGTGAAGTAGAAATAGTTCATAAGGAAAGGGAAACTAGGAGGGGGAGGGTGAAGGAAGGATGGGAAAAGAAAAAACATGAGAAAAGAAGGATAAAATGAAAACGAAACTTTGTAAATATGTGGACTTTAGACTAGGTAGCCAAAACCCCTTTCCTTTTTTGCTACCCACCCATGACTGAGCACTTCCCCAAGGGCTGGGGACACTTGGTTTTGTGTAGTCCTCCTCTCCTCATGCTACACAGATAGGAGTTCTGCTCCTCTTCTTTTTCTCTTACAATCCCATAGTTACCCCTTTAAAACAATTAGCAACTATGGAACTAATTTTCTATTATTTTATGATTATTGGTAACAACCTTATGACTTGAGAAAAGTAATCAATTGGCAAATGTATTGGATTCTACAAACGGGCATCTCTTTGTAACAGAAAAGTACAGCAGAATTAGGAGTAACTGCTGGATATGTGTAAATTTTTCCAGAAATGATTAGAGTACTTTATACACACATAGACACACGGAAGAAATAAGCCTGTGTTCAACAAGTGGAATCTCATAATTCAGCCCCAGAGAGATTTTTTCAAGTAGTTCTTAGTCTCAGGTACAGAGATCAACCATCATTTCTTTTCATCTTGCACTCTGACAGTTTGGGGTTCCTTGATTGCCCATAGAGTTCCACTAAGAAAAAAATACTCTCACAGAAATATCTTAGAGAATACATTTTAAAAATCCTGTTTGAGACAAAATGAATACTGTTCAGGTTCTCGACTTATCATAACAAGAAAAGGAAATCAGCATGCTTATAAAAACAGAAACCGTGTGTGTGTGTGTGTGCGTGTGTGCGCGCACACGCATGTGTACTTAAGACTAATGTAAAATTGATAGCAAAAGATTTTATGTATAGTTTACTTTCTACCCTTTTTTCTGTTTTGATTTTTTTCTCTAAATAAAAAAAGCAAAGAAAACCAAGATAGTCACATTCAGTAGATTTCTTGCTATGGCTGTCACCAAATCATTTCACAGTTTATTCCCTCAGGATTTAGGTTTAATAGAAATATATTCCCAAGCCCAGTGTTTTCACATGCTTAATTTTGCAAATGTCAAAATTGAGAAATCTTAATAGATCACCTAAGAATAAGTACCAGAATCTAATGAGAAGGTTGGAGGGAGCAATTATGTTTAATATATGGACTATATTTTGAAAATGTCTTTACAAACTGAAAGAGGCCTTAGCAATGACTTTTTCTGTATAAAATATTATTGTAAACCTAAAGACTGATATTTTTCAGTCCTCTCAGTTGTTGTTGTATGTCTTATTGGTTTTTGTTTGTATGTTTGGTTATTTATTATTTGTTCATTTAGTGACACTGAGAATTGAAGCCAGGGCCTCTATCTTAAGCTATACCGCTATGGGTATATATATACACTATATATATATATATATATATATATATATATATATATATATATATAGTGTGTGTGTGTATATATACACACACACTAGTGTATATTTCACTATACACTGTATATATATATATATATATATATATATATATATATATATATAAAATATTTTTTGAGACAGGGTCTCACTAAGTCACTAATTTCCCTGGGCTGAGCTCAAACTTGCAATCTTCCAGCCTCAGCTATTCAGAGTGTTGGGACTATGAGCCTGTGCCATCAGACTGTGTTTTATGACTGCTGAGAGATAGATTTCCTTGGAGGAGGAAACACTTTGAGGAAGATCAATGCGCTGTGTGGGGAGAAAAGAGGCACAGTCTGATCTAAGCATATTCTGACCCTGTCCCTTACAGCATGTCTCCAGTGAGCTTTTCTGTGAGTACATTAAATACAAGGATGGTTCCAAGTAAGGAGAGGAGATGAAACTAACTGTTTGAAGTAACAAGGAGAACAAAGGGGGACATCAAGGGGAATTGTAAAAAAGAGATTCTAAAGAAGCTTTAGAACTAAGGATCATGAAATTGTAAACTCTTCCTTAAAAGATGTCAAAGTGTTTTAAATGAAAATTTAAAAAGATGCAAAAGGTATGCACTTATCAAAAATAAATAAATTTTTAAAACAAAAACTATAGATCAAAGAACTAAAAGTCAAACCTGCTGAAAAACACACTAGGTAAAACTGCTGAAATCACATGCTTAGATAAGGAACTACTGAACTGAACCCCTGTTGCACAGGAAATAGTATTGAGAAATAACAAATGGTATCAGATCAAATTAAAAAGCTTGTGCACAGTAAAAGAAACAACCAACCGAGTGAAAAGATAACTTACAGAATGAGAAAAATTTGCCAACTATTCCTCAGACAGAGAATGATTCTCTAAAATATATAAAGAAGAAAAACAAAAAAATAGACCCCCCCAAAATGAAAGACCCAATCAAAGAATGGACAACTGAAGTGAATAGACACTTATCAGAAGCAGAAATACCAACGGCCTAAAAAAATGAAATGATCAACAAGGCTGACTATTAAAGAAATGCAAACCAAAATAACACTGAGATTCAGTCTTACTCAGAATAAATAGACATCATCAAAAAACAAAATACTACCCAAAACTGGAGAGGCTGCAGGGAAAATAAATGAACCCTTCTGCACTGTTACTGAGAATATAAACTAATACAACCATTTTGGAAATCAGTATGGAGATTTCTCAAAAACTTAAAACTAGAAGTTCTGTTTGATCTAGCTATTCTCATTCCAGGTACCTTTCTGGAGGAGTCAAGTACATTACATTACCACAATGCATGTATACCCATGTTTAGAGTACTGTAATTCATAATAGCTAATCTTGAAAGTAGCCAATACGTTCATTCACTTACAGATGTCCTGATAAAGAAAATGTCTTATTTCCACACAATAAAGTGCTACTCTGCCATAAAGAAGATAAAATTGAGTCATTTATAGGAAAGTTGATGTACCGTCAGGCCACAATGTTAAGTGAAATAAGTCAGACAAGATTAAACACATGACATACCATGGTTTAAATTGCATGATTTATCTTTTATGAGGAACTCAAAGTATAAATAAAGAGCAAAATAAAAGATAGATAATAGGAAGTAGGGAGATTGATCTTTCTGAAAAGGGTGGGGGCGTTTTAAAAGATGGAGAGAAGGAGGAACAATGGAAGGAAAAGAGGATGAAAACATAAGTTAAGATATATTATGTACATATAATGACTCCATGCATAAAATGTAAATATTTAAGGTAACCAACATGTACTAATAAAAAATAACTAAATTAAAAGTTTAAAAAACTACATAAAAATCAGAAACATAAAAGTTATCTAAATAATGGGATGAAAATGAGAACCAATATGATTTACATGATTATGAAAATATGTAATTTAAATACAACAAGAAGTAATACAAAAATAAGAGCATGATTAGATGAAAAGCATTGCTTATAAATAGGACATTAGGGGCTGAGATTGTATTTCAGGTGAGTGAGCTTGTGCTTGGCCTATATGAGGTCCTAGGTTTGATTTCTAGCACCTGAAAAGCAATTTGTGACTTTGAGTGAGCACTCCTATTGGAGACACCTATACGCAAAGGTGCAGTGTCATCTGCAAAAGCATAAGAATCATAGTTACTGCTGTATCCTCCTTTCTGGTCAAGTAGGGCAAACCCAGTGGCAGACCCACTCTCTACAAGGGAAAGTCCTAGTTGGGGCTTTATGTGGCAGGAGAATTTCTATTGCATACAAAGATAGCCAAAAACTCTGAAGCCAGTTGTGGTATACACACCTGCACCCCCAGTGCTTTGGGAAGCTGAGTAACTTAAAGAATACCAAGATTTCCCACCTCAAAAACAAAACAAAAAGAGATTGGAAATGTCGTTCAGTATACAGGCTGTGTGTTCATTCCTAGTGTTGCAAGCAAAAACAAATGTAGACTCACTTGCTAATGATCAGGAGAATGATTCATGCTCTTTCCAGCTGTCCCCGTCACCTCTGCGAGCTGTACCAGGGAGCAACCTGGCTTTCTTGAACCTGGGCCTGGATTTCAAACATGAAGTGA
Organism: Dolichotis patagonum; assembly: GCA_004027295.1. Lineage (NCBI taxonomy): Eukaryota > Metazoa > Chordata > Mammalia > Rodentia > Caviidae > Dolichotis > Dolichotis patagonum. The sequence continues at coordinate 26,567 of PVJX010008530.1, forward strand.
GCAATAGCAAGGCAACGAATGTAAACTTTAAAAATTCTTGTGTGGGCCTTGCAAACAAGCTGTCCCTCGCTTGCTAGCCACACTTGGTGTGCCAACTGTTCTGTTCTGCAAAGCACCCTTCTTGCCTCATAACTCATAAGCGTGTCATAGGTTGTTCCCTCTTCTTGAAACGTGTCCTTTGCCTCCTATCTCTCCTAATTTTTCATTTTCATGTTATAAAATCTAGCATATAACTAGGAGTCACTTTCTGCCAAAGCTGTAGTCACAGGACACACACACACACACACACACACACACACACACACACAATCGCAATCCAGAACAGTCCTATCACCCAGTAGGAGGCCTGCCTACTTGTGCACTGTCAGCTCCACCAGTTCCCACCCCAAGGCAATGTTTCTTGTAACAAAAAGTGTGTTAGTTCCAGTGCTTTTCTTCATGCAAGAGCTGCAATCTGTCACCGTTCTTCTCTGTGCCATAGCTAAAGCAAGTGGCGAAGATTCCATCCTGCCACATCCCCGGCCCATTCCTGATCCATTACATACATTCTAGGACCTATAAACACTATCAGAATCTGGAAGTTTTCAGAAATATGACAATCTAGAGACTGCAGGGTCTGGCAACTATGATACAACTAGATTCTGGAAAATTAAAAGATGCATCTTTACAGCATCACCAGAATAGCAAAGAACCCAACAGGAAAAGTATCTAAATGTTACTGATAAGGTTTGTTTGGTAAATGTCCTCAAAGGCCTATGTGTTAAAGGCTTGTTCCCCAGAGTGATACTACTGGGAGGTTGTGGGAGTTTAGGAATTAGGCCTGTTGGATGTCTTTAGATCTCACCAGGGTGTCTCCTTAAAGGGGTGTGGCACTCCTCATTAAGGTCAGTTCTGACCTGTTTGTCCCTTAAACCTCCCAGTGAGCTGCTTGGCTCTACCACTGTGTACACCTGTCACGATGGTCTCACTCCACTGAAGACTAAGCAACAGGGCCAACTGATCAGGGAATGGAGCCTCCAAAGTGTGAGCCAAAATAAAACTTATCTCTTTTTAAATTGATTATCTTAGGTATTATAGTGACAGAAAACTGACTGACATAGTTCTCTATCACACACACACACACACACACACACACACACACACACACACACCTCAAAGAGTAAATGAAAAGATAAAGTACAGTGAAAGAAGTAGTGTGTGTCCTCTCCCTGTCATTCTCTTTGTTAGTCTCTGATGAAATTCACTGTGTGTTTCATGATACTTATTCTATTATTGACAATCAATCTTTGGCTTTGGGGATCTCTTCACATATAGGTATTCCATATGATATCTGCTTTTTTCTTCATCCCCTCCTTTGTTCTACCTTGTTACGTTCAGTGAAATTATTCTGTTGCTATTGTCTCTAGTTAGATACTTGCTTATCAACTATCAAGCTCCTCTGTAAAATGATGCATTAGGCTATTAGTCTAAAATGTTTGTGTGCATCCCTACTTCATCAGGATGGACAGAAGTATCCCTCACTGCTAGATTCTAAACTCAGTTCTGTGCCTTACTTTGCTTGGAGTCATGTTGGTAGATGTGATACCAGCAAAGCCCTAAAATGAATTTTTGCTCAGACGGATAAATCTTATCCTCTTTCAAACTGTGCATGAGATACATTTCTCATTGATAACTGTAATCCCTTCAAATCTCAGACTAAATGCTCACAAAAGCAATTATCCTGATCTGACCCAACCTGCAAATCAGCAGTGGGAAACAAACCAGTTAACCTTCAGCCCCACAACCATGAGATTAAGGACACATCATTTAGTGCAACTGTGATCTGTGGGGTTTCATTATAGATAAGCTCTGACTGATGTACTTATTTTCCAAAGTTATTTTGAATTGTTCTGTTGACAATAATCAAAATGCTTGATTATTATTACTTTTTTATTTTAAAGAGAATAAAACAAAAGAGGGCAAAACAGAGCAGATCAGAACAGGACAACATAGGCAACACAGTACTTTACATTAAGACAACTGGACATTAACAGTAGCTATCACAATATCTCTTTCTCTGCTATAGTTGAGCATAGTTTCAAATACAATAATATCAAACATATAAAACCATTCAAAAAATGAAAGAATTACAGGGCATTCTGAACTGAATAACAGAAAATGATCAATGGGTACTATAATATCTCATTTTTGATAAAAAATTTTTGTTTAAACTATCACTCTTAATTGATAACCAGCACATAAATCAGTCTTAACACCATGTGGGATGAAGATATAATCCAAGTAGATAGAAAAAATTTTCAAAAATGGACAGAATACTATGGGAAAAATTAAGGTTTGGGTCACATGTGAACATATGGTAGGTCCTGTATGATTAAACAGGGAATGAACTGACATTGTTGAAATGATTGTTCACACTAGCAAATTTTCTACTTTAACACATGGTCAGAAAAATATTAAATCCATTATTGTTACTTTTGATCCATAGTTAATGACCCTTCAAAGCTATAAACATAATATTGGTCATGAGTCTGATTGCTGGAACAAAATGCCTACATTTTGGGGGAAGATATTTATTTTGTCTCACAGTTTCAAAGATTTCAGTTCATAGTGAGAAACATGCTTTAATACATACAGAAACATCACAATAGACATGTATGATAGAAGAAATCTACTCAACTCATAGAATCCAGAAAGTAGAGAACAGGGGAAGAGCATGATAGAAAGATGTCAAGGACCAGTCACAGGGAATGGTAGAAAAATGCAATGAATGTTTCAATTAAAATGAATCTTACAGTATTACAGTAAAAGACACATGCCACAAACATTGGAGTAAGTATGCCTGAAATCAGGGGGAGTATTTTGAGTATTCTGAAGGGGATTAATAGCAATGTGTCTTCTACTGTAAAAAAAATTTTAATTCAAGTATTCACAATATATATTTTAATCAGCCCTTCAAGTAGAACCTACTTCCCTATAACCATTCAGCTATGAAGTATGGCTGACAAGGACCCTCCCACCATCCAGTCACCTCTCCAGGAGACACTTAGGCCAGTGAAATTGTCAATCAAGACTAAGCAATACAAATCTCAGTAGAGAGGATATGTTAGCACCCCAAAAATGAGACTATGTCCAAAAAAGAGGGGGGCAAAATAGAGCTTTATTTTAGCTGGTACCCAGTGGTACAGACATGATAGAATCTGCAAAACTGTGCAACCAGGTTACATTTTCAAGGTGTTTATAAAGGAAAAAGCCACAAAGCAAGTGTGGGGAGGGGCAAGGGGTGAAGGGGATTTTTGTTTCCTTATTAGATTTTGAGGGTGAACTTTTACAGAGATGGCCGGATTTACAGGAAATTACAACTCGTGGTGGGCCGATTGTGGGAAATTCCATAGCTCGTGGTTAATTTACTGGAATCTTACATAGTACAAAGGTTACAGCTTTGTAGTTTGGTGGTCAGACAGTTCCTGGAATTTTACAGAATACGAAGGTCATAGTTGCACAAGAAAGGGGGTTTTGGCCAGGCCTCTGGAATTTTAGGAGGAACAAAGGTTGGAATCTGGGACAATGGAAAGGGCTCATACAGAACAGGATGGAGGTGCTTGGGTTAGAGTACAACAGATATCATGTCTAGCAGTGGTTACATGAAATGAACATTCACCTCATCTACAACTCTATACTACACTGAAGGGATCACTCCCTCCAGGAGGAAGACAGTTTCTCAGCTGGTTCTGCCAGTGAGTGCCTCTTTTCCCAATTGATTAAGAGTTCAAGTTCATGAAAACAACATAAAAGTTGTTTAGATGCAAATTCCTTTTTGGATAACTTAAGGTAGAAAGTAGATATTTTTAAGAAGTTACTGAGGTGATTCAATGTTTCTTAATGTTAAATAGGGTCACCTGATATGTATATTGTTTTTTAGAAATTTTAATTAGGATCATGCAGCCATTTGTTGAAATATATCAAACAATTCACACAAAAATGGAAAGATATTGAGCACTAGAGAGAAAACTTGATGGGAAAATCTTATTTATGCTAGATATTTACTTGTTATCAGGAAAAGTCATATATATTCTCCTTTCTTTGGCTAACTCCAAAATAAGAGAAAGAGTATCCAAACTATACAACATATGCTGTTAAATCCACACCTCATATTCTTCTCTTTCTTGTTCTTCTTCCTCTTCCTCTTCCTCTCCTTTCCTTCTCCTTCTCTTTCTCCTTCTCCTTCTCTTCCTTTTCCTCATCCTTCTCCTCCTCCTCCTTCTCTTCCTCCTCCTTCTTTTGTAAGACAAGATATCACTTTGTAGTTCAGGCTAGCCTCAAACTCACCCTGTTGCCCAGGCTGGCCTCAAATTCACAATGATCCTCCTGCCTCAGCCTGGGAATTACAGGCATGTGGCACCATGCCTGGCTTCCATATTTTCATAAAAGTAAAATTAATTCAATAATCATTCTAAGATTTATTTAGTTTACACTACTTTTCAATGATGTTTCCCTTTTTATAGTTACAAAGCTAATAATGAATCAATTTCATGTAAAAGTTGTGCCATAAGGAAATGAAATTTGTATGATCACAAAATGTAACCACAGGATTCATTATTATTAGAATAAATGAGAGAGTGAGAGTTATATGAGCTGCAGTTTTACATTTAATTAAACATGATGAATTGTTCTCAATACTATCTTCTAATTTTAGCTCATCATCATGGTTATAAAATATAAACCTCACTGGTGGAATTCTCCAACTTCCTACTTGGCAGAGTGAAGTTTGCCTTTCTGTACTACCTACCCACCACCTCTGCTCTCCTTCTCTCCAAAGAGGAAAATATTTGGTTGAAAGGAGAAACCACAGTAATAAAGAATAGCAGCTTGAGAGCCTGTAAAAGTTTACATGGTACAGACCACAGCAAGGGAGCCTAGGTGAACTTGCCCTAGAGTGCTGATTCCCAGAGCCACAGAAGGCCATGGCAGGCAGTGTTGCTCATCTACAGAGCCTGCACTAGCCAATACTCTAGACCAATTGTCCCTGTTGAACAGAGAGCAAAGCAGGTCATGAAGGCCTACTTTGCAACTGATCATGACTTGGATGTCACGCCACTTGATGTGATTATATTCTGTGTAATTTTTGATGATGACATATCTGCCTTTAAAACTGAAATTAAATAAGGCAGCATTCAGCAGTTGGAAAATAGCTGCTTTGATATTTCCACTGAATTTTAATGTAAAGTTAAATGACATTTCTTAGCACACTGAAAAATTTTTAAATGATTCTTTGCTCTTTTGTCACAATACAGCATCCTTTAGTATCTGCAGATAATATTCAATGAAAATTATTAATATTATTTCCATATCCTCAGTCACCCCTAGAATATGTGTAGATAATTGATGGGAAAAAAACAACCTGAGTCCATAGATTGACAAACATTAAAAAATATGTTGCTAAGTAGTTTGTATGCTGCAAGAAATGGTAAAAACTTAAGTAACTCCAGCTGCTGTCTGTAAACATCACCAACTTGGTTCTGACTAACTGATAATGGTTAGAAAAATCAGTGCCAAATTTAGAAAGCACTGGGCACCTTATGCTATGCATCCTTTTAGAGGAGAATTGTCTAAAATTGTTCTATTAAAGCACACAGCTGCTTTCTGTTTTACTGTATAATAATGTGACCCATCTGTCAAAACTGGCATTGGTCCCAATCTTCTTTGAGGATGTGTAGCTTCTTAAACCTTGAAAATACAATTTCTTCACCCAGGGAAATCAGCACCCTTAGGCTATTTGTGTTCTGAAGCAGAACAATGGAAATCAGGCATAGGAGCATTTTGCTTCTTCTTCCACAAACTGCCCAGAGTTGTTTCCTGTCGGTGAAAATTGAACTGAGATTTGGTAAAAATGCAAACAAAACAAAATAAAATGACCCACACTTACAAATGTTAAGTTTTGGAAATCACTTCATAAGATGTTCAGAAGTTCTGACTGCTCAGTTAAGTAACCAAGGAGTCAGTTTGCTATTGCTGGAAGGCAATTAAAGATCGGACCCCTGAGAGAACTGAGGGTCTCACTGACAGGAACTGACTTGCAGAAAGTTGCTCATTTAGCAGCAGAGCAGGATTTCCATTCAATGTTTGCATGTTTCAGAAAGCATTTTCTTCATTTCTTTAAATCCATCATATAAGGAAATATCTCTCATTCTCTCTCAAAAGCACTTTAGCAATGGGCTAAATTTTCTAAAGAATCAAAAATATTTTTGTTTAAATCACAGGAAATATTATACATCTTGCTTGTGTTTTGACAAGGGTTAGTGAATGCTGGGTTCACTTGAGACTGTTCATCCAAGGTACACTATTAAGAGGATAGCAATACAGTGAAAACAAAAAGAGTAATTCATGGATATTTTTTGTTTACTTATATGACATTTAGAGCTCAGAAGAATATCTGACACATAGAATATTTCAGCTAGTTATTATTCAAGGTATGCATATGTGCTAAGCCCTTGTAATTATTTTTGGTTGTTTTCCAAATAATATAAAATTTGCCTTATTCAACTCTTTATGTTGTCTAATTTTAAATCACTCACCCCTTCAACTCTCATTTTGTGTAACCTTAACTCAATCAAGCCCTACTTACCCTATTCCTGAGATGAAATGAGAGGCCCCACTTCTAATGGCCAAACTCTATGGAGAGTGAATCCAGATAGTAACAGGAGCACAAGCAGGAAACAGGTGCAGAGGTCCACAGACTAATACAGTGATACTGCAGACTGAACAAGGAAATGCCACAGGGAATGGAGATGGAAAACTTGGGCAGTGTAGGTTGGTATGGAGAGGAGATTGCATGAGTAGTACTCACACAAGGCAAGAAAGAGACTAGGGCCTCTGAACAGAAGCAGCTAACTGGCCCCACATCTTTCAGGTAGTGTCTGTCAGAAAAATGTAGAAGTGTAATCGTAGTGACACTCTTTCGCTTAATAATTTTCATGCAAGGTTTAAATATATTTAAGGTTCATATATATTTATGCCTTATTACATTGCTTGAGATTTAAAATGTATCACTAAAATTTAAAATATCTAATTTTTAAAAAAAATAATTGAAATTGCAATATATAAAATAAATATTATATATAAATAAAGTTATAAAACACAATTGGAAAGGAGCTTCATGCAATAGGAACTAAAATGCATCCCCATCTCCACTGCCATGCCATTTGTCTCCATGCAATTCCAGCATTTAGCAGTGGATCTGGAGCACAAAGTAGAATAAAAATCAAGCCTGTGAATTTCCTTAAGGAAGCTGTTATGAGAATGACAATACAGCAGCAAGCAGGACAACATTCACCTTGGGCTAATGACATAGGTAGATGATGCATAAAACTGCCTTCCTGCTTCTTTTTTCTTCCTACCCATACCTCTTTCCCTGCTGCTTTCCCATCTGACTTTCACACTATCTGCAGTAAAACTTCATCAGAAAGTGTCATATCACTTAACACCTAGTCTATCATTGGTTTTCCCAGAATTCAATTCTGCAAGAGATAATCAAGAATTTAAAAAAAAAAGTATTTCAGTAAAAATCATATTCTGAGAATGATGGTAAAGGTGTACTCAGCAAGATAAGCACTTTGAAAGATACTAATGGCAATGTGTTTTTACTGCAATATTTTTTAAATTTAAACATTCACTGTATTTGTTCATCACACCTTACTGATCAATAGTTTGACAATTTCTTTCAAAAACAATATAGGGTGACCTCATCCACCTGATCCACTGAATGTGGAACTGTGCAATATGTGGCTCTTCCCCAAAGTCAAATGACCATGAAAAGTACACACTTTTAATCGATTAAGGATATCCAAGCAGCCATGACAGCACACCAAAAAAAACACTCTTGAAAGAGGACTTCCAGAAGTGCTTCAGAAATTGGCAAAAAAATGAGGTAAATGCATTTGAAGCAGAAGGGATTATTCTGAAGGAGTTTAATGGGAATGTAGCTTTTGATGTAATAAATTGTAAAAATTTAAACATTCATCATATTTATTGATCACAAAATGTAGTGTTAGAAGTATTAAACTAGCAGTCTTCAACTCACACAGAATCGAGTCTGTGAGTTGGAAAATACTCTAGTTAAAGGGTGTACATATTTAACACAGCTTCATCACCCAGGTGAACACACCGGAAGTCTCTCACTAATCCCCAGAGTTTGGTGTGTTCAAAGCAATGAACTTCATTTCCCAGATACAATCAAGGAGAGTCTCAATAATCTCTGCAGGTCAGCCTTTGCTCCATCTCTCTCCAACCCAGAGCCAAACTTTTCCTGGAGACCACATATTCTACTTCTCTTGCTCACATTCACGGACGTGTAAAATCATTTTAAAGGGAAAAAATATAAAATGGACCTGGTGACACATGCCTGTAATCCCAGCACTGAAGGAGTGGGAGATAGGAAGATTTCAAGTTTGAGCCCACCAGGGTAACATCCAGAGATCAAGAGATACTATGGTAGCCACTGTAGAACTCCTGTTGTCTTGCTTTGAAATGTGTCACTTACATTGTTTTTCTCTGATCTGCTTTGTTCTGTTTTGTTTAGTTTTATCCTTTTTTAAAATAAAACAAAAAAAACCAGAGATCTTGTGTCAACAATAAACAGGGCGGGAAATGTAGTGCAGTGAAAAGACCCTGGATTCAATACCCAATACAATAAAAGGGAAATATATATATTACTACACGACTGTTTCCCCTGCCAAAGAAAATCTTATATGTTTCAAATTCAAATTTATCACTCTAAAATACCACTGCTGGATCAAAAACCATTTGCTATTTCTCACCATCACTTTAAATGCATACAATCTGTTAACAAATGTACTCAGACACCTTGACTTTTCAATGGTTGTTCATTATTGTGAAATCAACACAAAATCAGTTATGTGAAATCCATTCCCTGATCCAATTGTTTTATTACTAAATTACTTTCTCTTCATTTAACTTTGCTAGAGAGCAGCATAAATTACTACATCATTATAATAATTATACATCACTACATAATAAAAGCATGAAACATAAAGAAGAAAGATTTAAATATCACCACAGCACTTAGGTATTTTGAATGTGAAATGAATTAGTTTATGGAGGCATTGATATGGAAAACAGGTCTTTCCCCCTGAAAATTGTTCTAATGCTAGATTAAATTCAATTTTAATTTGAATTTAGAATAGGGCCACTTAGAAAATATAATTACTATTATTCCTATAAAAATTACCTGTTTTTAGCTAATTGAAAAATTAAAAACAACTGGATCAAGCCTTTAGGAAGTGCAATTGTAAAAGTACACTTTCCTGGTCAAAATAGTAATATTCCATGGCACAAAATAATAAATTTTCAGAATGCGGTAAATAAATGACACACACACAATTTTTTAAGAATTTAACTATGTTACAGAAATATTTAAAAGTGAGATATTTTCTCTTATTTTTAATACAATATACTGCTATGAAAATCACATATAAAAGCATGTGTGCAGAGATGCATAGATTCATGCCATAATTTGTACATTAATGTGAAATGCCTTGTTTTACTGAGAAATAAAGAAAAGCAGTTTAGCTTTACTTTTTGTTGTCTAACTTTCTCTGCAATCTGTCTATATTTTGTGTATTTTGAATATATGTCCAAATACATTTGTCCAGAGCTAATTTTCATATAGTTTGATACTATAACAATTCTGTCAGAGATGAATAACCTAACACATTTGGATGTTTTATTTGCAAAGAACTTGGGTAATTTATATTTTCCTTTCCAGCATTGGGAATAATAGCTGAGCTGCATAGCAACTGAAAGAGTTTTGTCCTAGAATAAATTACAGGACATTATGGTGGTAGTTCAACATGGTGGAAGGCCAAATCGGTGATGTTTACCTTGAGGGCCACTTCCTCTTTCTTCCCTGATTACACCTTCCTTCTTTCCCTGTGTGCATGAAAAAAATTCCAATCAGCTCCTCTCGCCACAATGCCCGCCCCAAGCACCACATCCAGTCGAATGTCACATATACCCCACACCCCGTATCTGGGCAGATGGAAAAGCCAAACCCTTGCTGGTTGTGGGCTCCTCTCCATGTCCTTTAAATTAAAAAGCCACTTTTACTTTTTCTTATATTCTACTCCTTTATTGTGCCAGAAAACTCTAACAGCACCCACTTGGCAAGCATAATGTCCTGAATTTGACTCCCAGTACCAATAGATAAATAAATAAGTAGATTTTCCTTTCTAAGGCAAAAATACATCAGTCATGTTTTATCCCAGTATAGATTGTCTCTAGCTTGAAAGATACCTAGTTATGCTAAAGCAGAATCACTTAAACCATAGGCTGAGAGGTAAGTAAAACATTTCTGAGCACCTGTAAGCCTGGCCATCAGATATGCCAGAATTGCTGTTTACTGATGCTCATGAAGGCACCAAGGAAAGTCTTTGTGTCAAACTACCCCCCTGAGTTTCACAGTGCCTCCAATGTCTCATGTACAAAGAATATGTATAGAAGGGTGTAGCTGATGGGTCACTGAGAAATAAAACTGTTCATAAATATTTGCTATTGATCTGATTCAAGCGATGGGAAGAGATCTTATATCTTCACCAACTGATCTGATATAGGTCAATGTTAGGTGCACTCAAGTTGTTATAAAAGCTAAAAGAGTGCATGCGCACATACACTCCTACAACTTTTCCAACCAGGACAGATTGTTCTATTTTTTCTTATAGAAATTTAAAAATAGCTTTAGAGAAGTAAATCAAGGATTCAGAGTGGATTCTTAGCAGTGAATGCTGTGCCAAGGGTGAGCTCAGCACAATTTCCATAGCTGCATTTTTCAATTGAGACTTGCTGGAAGGATGAGATGATGCAAACAGGTGGGCAAGCATTTGACCCCTAAATGTAGAGCAGTGATTTGTTTCATTGTGAAATCAAGAAGAATGCTCCCATACTCCCAGTGAAGGGTGGGCAGTGCTTCTGTCCCCTATGTCACTCTGCTCTGGTGGCCTGTGTTTCTCCTGTGACTCCTGCATCTGAGGCACCAGCACCAGAGCAACAGAAGCTTCCTTTGCTGGGCAAAGTTGGACTGGGAGTGGTTAGAGAAGAAAGCAGAGATGAGATCTCTCCTCTCCGGTCCAATTTCTCAAGTATCCCCTAGAGAAGGGGACATGTGCACTATGTTCCTGGTATGCTTAACTTTCCTGCTAGAGGAAAAAAGTTAACAAAATTTAAATTTCTAAACGCTAATGAGCACTTCACGCCATCTTACATGTCATGTCTCGAAGAAATTTTTGTTTCCCAATTCTACAAAGTTTAAGTACTTTCTCATTTCTTCTGTCTCCTCCCTTCCTTAACTCTGTTATTAATAAATTATATAAACCTGATTTCTAAATCTGTTTACTCAATCTATTCACCACGCTTTTTATATATCTTTTCTTTTATCATTTTTCTTCTGGATTATTGCATTATTCTAGGTATCATTTAAATGATACAATTAAAAAATAACTGGGCAAAGCAATTGTTTCAGTTCCCTCAAAGATCACAAAAAAATTCATATTTTATGATCTCACCCTGCCCAGGGCCCTCTTCTCTCAGAATTGGTCTTGGGGGCCAGAAGGGGTGAGTGTATCACATGTTCATAATCCTATAACCCTGCTCACCCGGCTCAGGATGAAGATGTAGAGCCAGATTCACAGCCTTTCTTGGGGCTAAACCCCTAGTCTCAGGAAATGCAATTTGCAATACGGTGATTTCATTTAATGTTTACCAGAATCTGGACCAGAATAACTATTTTCTACCATAAGTGTGTGCAGAAATTCAGATAAATATTCTTCAAAAAATGCAGTTGCAAAGCACAGACAGCAAGGAAAGGCAGACCCACAGACCTGAAGTGGAAGTGCTAGAGAGGTAGGGATGTTTGGGCAGATGGAATTCCAAACATGATCCCAGGGACACTTTTGGCCTCTAATTTCATAATGTGCAATTAGTTCATTCCAGTATATTTTTCATGTGTTTATGCTAGACTGAGATTGCTTTTATTTTTTGTTACTTAGAATTTATCAGGCTTCAATCAAGGAAATAGTGACCTTTTGGAGAAGCAACTTCTAAAGAATACGTATATGTGTAACCTAATAATTTATCATGTATATGATAATTGATGCAAGGAAACATAAATTAGGCATAAAGTAGATTTTCAAACATGCGATAGTAAATAATATGAAAAGAGCATTCCAAAAAAAAATTAATGTTGCTTGAGGTAACAAGCAATAATTCCCATTAATTCATGGATTTTTAACTGAAAGAATTACATCGAACTTCAGTGCACATGGAATCTGAAGGGCTGCTTACACAGACAAGGCATCGCACATAAGTTGATGTTTTGTGATTAAACAGCCTGAGCACAACTCATACAGTGAGCTGGACTCTGAGCCTAGTGGAAATGTACAGGAGGTAGATTTACCTATTAACAGACAGTTTGAAAACACTTTCTTCCTTCCTTTCATCTTTTGACCAGTTGATTTTATCATGTAGAGATGATGTTAAGTTCTTTCTTCCTTTGACATTTATACTGATTTTGATTTTCTACTGATTTTGCCATTCTCCTCTCCATTTAACTTGTCCCTCATATCTTACATCATATATAATTGATTTAAAGCTTGAAATGTTTCACATAATTTCCAACTCCACAGGCTCTAATGCATATTGTGAGCATATCATACGTGCTCCATTATCGTTTGTTGTATGAATGTACGCAAAATCAAATGAATATGTCAGGGCTCAGCCAGTTATGATCACAGGTGAAATCAAATATACCATCTGTATTTTTAAATAAAGATTTATTGTTACACAGTTATGGTTGTTGATTTACATGCTATTTATTTCCTTTAATGCCACAGTAGCAGACTTGAGTAATTACACCAAACTCCACATGAAACTTCAAGCCTCAAATATTTGATACTTCTGATTTTATAGAAAAATGCGATAAGTTCCATAGTAAGTTATTGTCTTGATGGAATGATGTTGTATAATTGAAATATTTTATAGATTACTATATAGTTTATACACACAAATAATGATGTCACATTGATGAGTTCATAAGAGATGTTAAGCAAGAACTTTATTAGAATACAACATAATTAAGGATAAAATTTGATTATTTATTCTAATATGAGGAAAATAATTTTAAAAATCATAGGGGATAGGGCCTCACTTTTCTGTCCAGGTTTACCTTAACCTCTTGAACTCCAGGGATAAAGGGATCCTCCTCCCCCAGCATCCTGTGGTCAGTCACTGCATCTGATGAACTCTATTCTCTGCATTACCTCTAATGACTATATCAATAACTAATCTGTTAACACTGTCAGTGGTTTTAGTACATCAAATGTGCTTTGCCTATATATTAACACCATCTGATGAATTTATTTTATTAATGTTTGGATGGATGTCAATTTTCAGCTTTATAAATAGTATTCAAATTCCAAACTCATAACTATTAAGTCATCAACTTAGTTTTGTGTAAAGCAATATCTTTCAACTCTAGATCTTTTTCTCTTTCATGAAATTTAAAATGCCTATGAAACTTCTTCCTTTATTTCATTGCTAAAATTATTCACACATCACTTTGAGAATACAGGATTATTGTTTTTAGGTAGTACTTGATATGTATTGTCTCCTTTCTGAGTTCTGTCTCCTTAGTTCTTATTAGTACAAGTGAGAATGCTTATGAAGAATTTCAAAATGAAAAGAGGAAAAAGGAATAAATAGTTGTTTACTGTGGATGTCTGTACTTTATAGAAAATATAATGTATATTATTATTGCAAGTTTTGGCAGATGAATTCCAAACACTAAAGTAGTTATGGTTCATTTCTCTGTGTGTGTGTATTTTATAGAGTTCTTATCACTGAAATATTCTTCGGTGGACTATGGTGAAAGACTTCAGAGTTCCTTTTGGAGCCTGAGGTTGCTTGTGGGAGGTTCAGTGTCTCCTGTCACATGTCACAAGGAAAAGCCTGCACTGCTTTCTTTGGCTTAAACTAGTGTTCTGCATTTTCATCCCAGACACTGAGATTCTCTGAGATTTTATGCATGTAAATATGGTTTGCATTATGAAAATCATTGTCATTTAATAATTTTAACTAGTCTATTCAAAATTTTGTTTGGGATAAACCAGTTGTCTAGACATACATGATGTCAGAAAAATGTCAACCTGATCTCTTCTAGGACCACATATATAAAAACACTCTTGACTTAACATTTTCAGATGATTGCCTCCATATAAATATCAAAGGTTTTTTTGTAGACAAGTGCAGGTTCCTAGGTTCATATGCAATCAATAAAGTAAGCCAGTGGACTACCCTGATGTTATTGCTTTCCACTCTAATCTAATATAAAAATAAATTCTCCCCCAACTACCATGGCCTCTTCTAAGCAAGCTTAGAAACAAGGAAAAAAGCCAAAGAGACTGGAAATTTTGAGATATCCCTGGGTAATTGATGTCAAAAGAAATTAACTCAACAAATGAAATGTGAGTGTGCTGAGAAAATACCACTTGGGAAGCCATGAGGGGTTAGTGCTGCGCACCCATAAAAAACGTATCAGAGCAAACTAGTGGTCACAGTATTCACATAGCCTGTACCTGCTGTTGGGACCAGGAAATGGGGGGTTTTTTGCCTTTATCAGACACAGAAGTAATGAGGGCTGGAACAAGAGTAGAGACAAGTTAATACACCTGGGAACACCAAGGGGAAGAATCCAGAGGACCAGAGGACTAATTATGCAAATACCCATCATCCAGCTGATGGAAATATTCTGATACATTCTCTTTCTCACTAATATCAACATGGAACATAAGCAACATAAATGCACTTGGCATCTTCCCTAAACAAATGCATAATTTCCCAAATTGCTTTCTAAGAAAAATGAACACATAACCAGGAAAAGTTGAAGAAGCATAGTTAAAGAGACAAGATAAATTGTAACATTAAACTCATGGTTTTTATTTAGAAAAAAAAAACCCCTACAACTTCAAGACACAAAAATTATTCAAGCCTCTTCTCTCCCTTCCCGGGAAATATTTTTAAGTGCCTTAAAGGAAATCAGCCTATAATGTGGGCATCTGTAAATTGTACCTTTTCCTGTCTATCCCCATCCTCAGGAAACTCAGTATTACAAATTTCACAACTTTGCTTCAAACACAAGTAAATAGCATCTTAACACAGGCCATCAAATGGGTAAAACCCAACAATCTGTAACACACCTTAGCTCTAGTAATTATACCCAGCTGGAGGTCACAATCACTTCTCTCCCTCTTAAGGGGCCCTGCTCCATTTTTTTTGAATGTGTGCTTTTAAAATTCTACCTAATAAATCCTTTTATCTCTCTTTCTGCATACCCTTAAAACTATTTTTCTGCTATAGAAGTCATAAAACCTACAAACTGCCTCTGGATTGGATGAAAGAAGATTCCTCATCTCTGTTTTGGGGACCATCTTGTACCCTATGCAGAGGTAGAATTCCTAAACACTACCAATATTACAGCTTGAAAGATGTCTCTACAAACAGGGAGAAGATATTACATTCTAGGAAACAACAGGGAAACAGGGTAGGATCTTAGAATAAGTATTAGATCCATGAAAAGATGTTCCTAAGACTTCATGAAAATTAATGTAGATATTTGAATAAAAAATATCAATATATGGACAGGTGTGCCAAGTGGAAAAGTGAAGGACATATTACTCTAAGAGGCTAGCTAAAGAAACCCGCTTTGGGCAAAACAATGAGATAAAATACGGGTAACAAAAGAGAAACTTTAAAAGCAGAAACCTAATTCTCAAATTTAAGCCAAATTCTATTAGATGCTATGTTGTTGAGGAGAAGCCAGTGAATAGAAGAGCTATATATTCAAAAAAGGTCAATAAATTCATAAATTGCAGCAGCTACCTATTAAGTACTATTTTAAAATCTATATATCTAGATGCATTATAATAATATCTAATGACATTAAAGATAAAAAGATGTTGCTAAGAACTTCTAGTAATGGAACACACTGAAGAACACAATAAAAATATTAAACGTTTGCAACAAAATCATTTAAGTCAGAATTTTAAATCTTTTGATTTTGATCTAAATTTACAGTCACAAAAATTAACTAAAACTGAGTAACAAACTTAACATAAAAATTATAAAGCTTTTAAAAAGGAAAAATTAAAATTTGGAAGGTTATAATTAACTAAACAGTTCTTATATTTGACACCAAAATCAAAATACATAAAAAGAAAAGTTGATAAATTATTTTTTTACCAAAACTAAACTCTTTTGTTCTGTGGAAAACCCATGTGAGTAGGAAAGAAAGATAAACTACAGATTAAGGACAAATATTTCCAAGTCATATATGTAACAAAGGACTTTTATATAGAACATATCAAATACTCAAATGTAAATAAACTTATAATCCAATAAAAATAGGCAGAAAAACCTGAACTATTTCTCTAACGAGGATATTATAGATGATAAATAAGCCCAGAGAAATATAATCACCAGAATTAATCATGGAGAAATGTAAATTTAAAATGAAGCTGGACAACTATCAAAATAGCTAAAATTTATTTTAAAAAGGAGTAGCACCACATTCTGATGAAAATGAAGAACACTTGAATCACATACACATTGATGATGAAAATAAAAGTTGATAGTCATTCTGGAAAGCAATTTGGCAATGTTCTATGAAACTAGGCACAACTACAGCATAACTCAGAAACTGAGCTGCTGAACATCTATCTGAGATAAATGAAAGCTACTGTAGCAAAAAATTTCCCCAGTCTGTTAGTTTATGCTTGTGGTCACGATACCTCCAACAACAACAACAACAACAGCAACAACTATATATATATATATATATATATATATATATATATATATTCATATTCAGATATATAAATATGTATGTATATATATATCCATATAAGATTTACCTGTAAAAGCCAAAGATCTAGAAATAACCTAAATGTTGTTCAGTGAGTAAAAGGATAAACACATCAGTGATAGAGAATCCACACGTGTGACAACACAGCTATACCAAGAAAAATTACTCAGTTATAAAAAGAAACAAACCATTATGCATGAAACAGCATTGTGGTGACAGCTATGCTCTTTATCATGATTAGACCTACATCAAGAAAGGAAGCATAATGGAAAATAAGAAAGTGGAGGTAAACAAACTTTCACTTTTTACCATTTGAACATATAAAAGTTCAAAAAAATAACAACAGTATATTGTTATGCATGCTTACGCATTCTTATGT
The DNA here is from genome assembly GCA_004027295.1 of Dolichotis patagonum. NCBI lineage: Eukaryota > Metazoa > Chordata > Mammalia > Rodentia > Caviidae > Dolichotis > Dolichotis patagonum. Next base: position 43,870 of record PVJX010008530.1, read on the forward strand.
GTACTCATATATAAAAATGAATAACACCAATGATACACGATGTGGTAGAGAAAAATTAGAATATTTTGTTATTATTTATTACTTGTATTATATAAGAAACTGTACAGTTTTATTTGACTGTGGTCTTGGATCATTTCTAAATGTGCAATTCAAACTCTAGGCCAACTGCTAAAAAATGATAACAAGAAAGTTCAATGAGGGGCTGGGAATTTAGCTCAGTGGCGTAAGTGCTTGCCTTGCAAGCACACGGTCGTGAGTTCAATCCCTGGTACTGATAAAAAAAAAGAAAGTTCAATGAATATACTAAGAAAATAAGTAAAATAATGATACAAAATGCTGAGCTACAACCACAAAATCCAAAAAAGGTGAAATATAAAAATAGGAACCAAATAACAAGTTCAAAAACAAAAAAAATCAAATATGATAGTATGACAACTGTATAAAAAGTCAAATCCTAGGCAAATTCATAGCATTGATAGAATTGCTTATTTTTAGTCTGAATACAACTACATATGGACTAATAAGATACACTAAACATTTGTAATATATACTATAAACAAATATATAGTTGAATCCTCATTTAAATAGATTAAAATATGATTTAACCAGAGACATTTAGACATTGGCTGGACCACTGCTTATTTTAAAGTAATAAATGCAATACAAAATCTTTATAGAGATGAATGCAGACATATTTATTGGTGAAATTACATAATGTTTTATTTCAAAACCAATTCTTTCAAAAAGAGGACAGTGGGCATGTAAATTTAAAAAATCAGTAACAGTAATTGTTGAGGCTGTGTATCAGGTATATTACTATTCATTTTATTTAGTAGTATTAATTAAATTTGTAGACTTCAAAATTTAGTCAATAAAGTATAAACAAAAATTATTATCATATTTGGCTCTGTTGATATTGATATAGGGGAATAAAACTCTTGACCCACTATATCTGATACGAGCTTGTGTTCTCTAAAATCGAAGAATGAATTTTAGGAACAAAGGAAGTGAAGAGTAGAATATATTTATTCAGAGAAAGAAAGCTTCTGTCAGAGAGAGAGACAGAAGGGGTCCCGAGTGGGTTGCCCAGGACTCTTGTCTTTTCCAGGGACTTTTATAGAGTAAAACCATGGGCTCAAGGTGGGGGAAGACTGGGAGCTCACAAAGCAGATGGGCATAAGGTGGGACATAACTATAGTTAGCCAATAAGATCAATAGTTCAGGCAAAATTGATTACATTAAGGACAAATGGAGAAGCCAGTGGAGTAGAAAGTGGGCATTCTTACAGAGGAGTGACTCTTTCCTAGGGGGATGGGAACTATTCAGGGTATCAATCCTCAGAATATGGGTGCATTTGTATGGCCTTTTGTCTTGAGGCCTGGTCCACAGCAGGAGACCTCAGCTTCCCCAGACCTAGTCCTATCTCACTGCCTATAATATTTCTGACTAACTCAGCTGCCTGCTACAATATGGCATATTACATTTATTGATTTGTGTATGATGAACCATCCCTGCATCACTGGGATGAATCCTATTTGGTCATGATGTATATAATCTTCTTGATTATTTGCTGCATTCTGTTTGCCAGTATATTATTGAGGTTTTTTTTTTGTCTGTGTTTATTAGGGAGATTGGTCTATAATTCTCTTTTGTGGTTGGGTCCTTCTCTCATTTTATTATCAGAGGAATACTTGCTTCCAGGAATGACATTGGGAATATTTCTTCCCTTTCAATTTCATTAAAGAGTTTGATGAGTAATGGTATTGTACCTTCTCTGTATTTCTTATAGAATCCATCAGTGAATCCATCAGGATCTGGGTTTTTCTTTCTTGTTAAGTTTTTAATTATATTTTTAATTTCATTGACTGGTATTGGCTTATTTAGAATTTTTGTATCTTCTTGATTCAACTTTGGTAATTCATATGTATTGAGAAATCTGTCCATTTCTTTTGTTTTCCATCTTATTAGAATATTTTGTCAAAATTGGTATTGATGATCTAGATTTCCATAGGATCCATTGTGATTTTACCCTTTTCATTCCTAATTACATGAAATTGTATCTTTATATGATCGACTTAATTGATTTAGAAAAAGCAGTTGACAAAGTGCAATACCCATTCATGACAAACAAAAATGAATTGCAGTGAAAAATGAAATAGATGTCTTCTCACTCTGATAAAAGTTTGTAATAATATTGTTTGGACAATTAAATGCTGGTATTAGTACTCTGAATAACTAAGTTAAAGATGACAATATACAATGTGTTACCTACTTTTACCCTCCTATTATCTTGTCTTGAATTATTTTCTCTTTAAAATAAAAAAAAACTATGAAAACCCAACAGAAAACATCATTTTAAATTATCAAATACTAAAAGCTTTCATTCTAAAATCAAGAAGACAAGGATGTTCACTCTCACCACTTTTATTCAATATAGTTCTGAAAACATTTGCCAGAGCAATTAGACAAGAGAAAGAAATAAAAGGAATAAAGATAGGAAAGAAATTAAATTATCATTATGTGTAGATGACATGATACTCTACTAGAAGGCCTCACAAACCACCAATAGACTTCGAGATTTAATAATCAAATTCAGTAGCATTGCTGGATATGAAATCAATACTCAAAAATCAGTAACATTTCTGTACACAAATAACAAACCCATGATAAATTAGGGGAAAAACACCTTTCACAAAAGCAATGCATAAAATGATATACCTAGGAATCGGCAAAGTAAATAAAAGACCTTTATGTTGAAAACTATACTCCTCTGAAAAAGGATATCAGAAAATGGAAAGATACCCCTTGTTCTTTGGTAGGAAGAACGAACATTGTGAAAATGGTCATACTCCCAAAATCATTATACAAATTTTATGCAATCTCAATTATCATTAGTATAACTCACTAGAGAAAACATTACTAAAATTCATTTGGAACTATAAAGACATAGAATATAACAAAAACATTTCTGAGCAACAAAGGAAAGGCAGGGTCATCATGATTCCTGGCTTGAAATAATACTACAAAGCTATTGTGATAAAACAGCATGGTACGGACAAAACACAGATTTGAGGATCAAAGGAACAGATTAAAAGATCCAGAAAAAACTTCAAACACATTCAGTCACCATAACTTTGACAAAGAGACCAAACACATTCACAGGAAGAGAGACAGTCTCCTTAATAGATGATGCTGGGAAAAAGCTGGCTTTCTACAATCAAAGGCAATAACTGGACCCAGGTATATCACCATGCACTAGACTAAAATAAAAATGAATCAAAAATGTAAATATTAAAACAAAAACAGTAAATCTGATGGAAGAGAGAATAGGCAGGACTCTTAAAGACATAAGTGTAGGCAAAAACTATCTGAACAAAAACCCTGATTACATGGGAAATACTACAAATAATCACAAACTGGCATGCCATCTTATTAAAAATCTTTTTCACAGCAAAAGAAATCACCCACAGAGTGAAAATATAACCCACAGTGTGGGAAAAAAATTTTAGCTTGTTGTTCATCAGACAAAATACTAATGTCTAGAACATGTAAAGAATTGAAACAAATCAGAACCCCCAAATTTAAAAGCCCAATCCTGAAATGAATACATGTCTCAGATGTAAAAGCAAAAATGACAAATAAATATATGAAAAAATGTTCAAATCACTGGTCATTGGAGAGATGCAAATTAATGCTGAGGTTCAGCTCTCCCCAGAGAGATTGGCTATTACTAAAAAATCAACCAATAACAAATGCTGGCAGTGATATGGGGAAAAAGAAAAATTTCTCCATTGTTGGTAGGAATGTAGGCTGGTGCAACCACTGTGGGAATCAGTATGGAGATTCCTCAAAAAGTCTAGCACCAGAGGTTTCATTTGACCCAGCTACTCAAGTATCTATATAAAAGAATTATATCCATATAATTCTTTATAATCAGAAATCTTTATAATCAGAAATCTATATAAAAGAATTCTGGGTATCTATATAAAAGAATTAAAAGTGGGGCTGGGGGTTTAGCTCAGTGGTGTAAGTGCCTGCTTGGCAAACATGAGGTTGTGAGTTCCATCCCTGGCACACACAGACACACACACACACACACACACACACACACAACAACAACTAGAAGCATGACATCACAGCAATATGTTTGTAGGTAGGTTTAAAGCAGCACAGTTTCTAATAGATAAGTTTTTTAAACAACACAAATGCCCATCAACTGAGGAATGGATTAAAAAACATGTTTTTCTTTATACAATTGCATACTACTCAAATATAAAGAAGGATAAACTTTAGACTTTTGTAGGTGAATGAATACAATTCGAGACCATACTCTTAAATAAAATAAATCAGACACACATGTATACACATTGCACTTTCTCTTTGATGTGAGAAACTGAAAGTGTAAATAACATTCAAAGTGTATAATGTATATTGGAAATAGGAAGAAATTGTTCAAAGGAAAGGAAAATTGGTGGGGGGAGATAAAGACTCGAAGGCAAAAGAAAAAGTACAGAAAACATAGATAAAATAGAAACAAATCTTTATAAATAAGGGGGGCAAAAAGGGTAAAAGGAAGAGGAGGGAAATGGGAAAGAAAAGAATCAAGATAGATCATGTATAAATTCTCTATCCTGAATATGATCATTATGTATATCTAAATTGTAACCATAAACATAATAAAATGATTTATAATATTTAAACAATTGGGTAATCCTGCTTATACTTGTTGATGTATCATAAAATGATTATTAAAAACTCCAGAAAATCATATTGCCAAGTTTTTTTGAGAACAAAACTATTAAACACTGAACTTTGAATTACTATCACAGCTTATTCATGTTCATATAAAATTAATCTGGTGAAGTCCTAACCTCTGATACTTCACCAATGTGTCTTTATTTATACTGTATTTACCTAAGAAAGAGCCCAAATAAAATACTATCATTAGGTTGAAATCTTCTTGCATATGCATTTTATTTTAGCATCTTTTCAAGTTTCAAATCAGAAGAAGCATATGGTTGAATATTCAAATTCCAAATGCTTAACCAAACATAAATTTAAACAAATTACTAAAGAAAAGCACAGCATTAACAGGTAAGCAAAAAACCATGAAAACCTAGAAATAGTCAAATTACTGACGTATATATAGAAAATTGCAAATAATCTCCAAGAATGGGTTAGTTTTGTAAATTCAGATCTCAAACAAAGCTTTCTGAAACTTACCATAAATACCTCATTACTTTCACTGTTATTATTAGATTATATTTTTATTATATATTTACATTTAAGTAAATAAAGCATTTGAGTTACTATATTTAGCAAGAAAATTGTTTATAAGCCTATATATAAAGATATATGTATATATTTACATATAATCGATATTTTTTCTGAACACTATTTTTTTCATGCTATCCCAAGAAACTACATTTACCATCTCTTTCTCAGATTTAAGATATGAATGCTTTGTTTTTCATGTGTATGAGTATTATTATCTTAGGTGCCCTTATAAGTACAACTTTCAAATAGTAAACCTCTTAAATTATAGGATGTGCATTGTTCAACTTACCTTCTTTCTTTTGTTACTGTTTCTTATATTAATTAGAACCAAAATATCCAGATGAGGAAGGGAAAATTTGTTACCTTTGTATATAAATTAAAGGCAATATGATAAAAACATTTAATGTAAAACAGTCTCTTAGTTGTACAACACAAAGCACCAATGGGAATTACAATAAAAAACACCTCTGCATTGTTAGTTGAAATGTAAACTAATGCAACCAATATGTAAATCATTATAGGGATTCCTCAAAATTTGAAGATAGCAATTCCATTTGACTTAACTATACCTCTCCTGAGTATATACCTGAAAAGACTACAGACATTTTAATACAGTGATGCATGCATATTCATGCTTATAACAACACAGTTTACAATAGCTAAGCTCTAGAAACAGGCAAGATGTCAATCAACCAATGAACTGTTAAAGAAAATGTAGTATACACACACAATGTAGTAGTATTCAGCCATAAAGAATAGTTAAATCATGTTACATACAGGAAAGTAGATGAACTCAAAGCTATAAAACTAAAGAAATATAGGATGGTTCTTTTACATGAGAAAACTCAAACCTCAATGAGTAAATAAGTAAAATTTAGGAGAGACTTTTAGACTTTTAGAAAAGAGGAAAAGTATGAGGGAGTGGGAATTTAAGGAAAAGATGAAAAAACAGAATTGATAAACACATGCTGTATACATGCACCAATTTCTCAAAATGAACATTACTATTCTGTATTACAAAGATGCACTAATAAAGAAGTAGGAGATACTTTAAGACATTATTCGTTGGAAGAATAGTCAAGCCCTTTGAGTTGGAAAACACTGGAAGAGGTCAGATGGTGTCTTAATCACTGTTTCATCACTGGGCTAAAATAGCACGAAAGATGTAAAGAAGGAGGTGTTAATTTCAGTTCACAGCTTCTGTAGATTCAGACTATGACCAGCTACCTCCAAGGTGGAAACGGTATGGTGAAATGGTCTGATCAAGGAAAATATTCACTGTATGGTGGCCAGGAAGTAGAGAGAAAAGTAAGGAATGATGGACAGGAATACCTATTTCCAGGTTATACCCTCAGTGATTCAACTCCAACTAGCCTCCACCTCCTGACAACTCATTCAGTTACTGAATGCATCAGTAAATGAATCCATTGATGAATATAGTGTCCCAATAACCCATCACTTTCCAAGCACTAGACATTTGGGGGGACATTTAAGGTCTGAACCATAGCAGGTGTAAAGAAAAGGTTTAGACTGGCTCCTGTCCAAAGATTTGCAGCCAGGTACTCACGTCCCACACATGGTGACAGTAAAAGAAGGATATAGGGCAGATAGAATACAGTGGACCTGGTGCTACACACAAAATATAGTAATTGCTTGGCTCTGTGTGAGAACACTGTAACTTACATAAAAAAGAATTCCAATTGCACTTGCCTACAACCCGCTTTCTACTACACACATGCATACATACACACACACACACACATTAACGTGTTCACACATACACTCACATTCACACCTCAAAAATATATTATGAGCTGTGAGAGAAAAGTATTACAGGCTGTGTGAAAAGCTGTTGCAGAGTACAGTGATGTAAGTAGCAGAATTTAATGTGCCCTTAGAAAAATTAAATGTATTTTTTCTCTCCAGGAGGTTACTTTTCATTTTAGTGAAGGCTGAAACTAACAGAAAGACAATTTTATTTTTAAAGGTTGTTTTCTCCTCTTTATATGCTAGCATCTAAAAATTAGTAAATGCCATATTAACATATTATATATTTATAACTTATTATGTATTTGTTATGGAACATTATTATGTATTTATAACTTATAATTATGTGTGACCAGTATACTTTTATCTTTCAAATTCTAAGATTTAAAATGCCATATATACTTTGGATTGCAAATAACTTATTCTGTGAGAGTTCTGCAAGATGAACATATAACTTTTAACTTGATAAATGAGTCAGGTCTTGCAACAGGATGTCAAATGTCATACAATCACAAAGGAAGCAATGATTCTCTCTCTTTCTCTCTCTCTCTCTCTCTCTCTCTCAATGAATATATTTAATGACAATGAAATGTCACATTTCTGCAAAATGTTCAAAGGAAGGTAAAACCAAGTGTCACTGCATAGGTTACATGAAAGGAAAAAATTCTTTTGAACCAATAGATAGCATTGATTTCATTAGTGATAGTGAAAGTTGGCCTACATAGTAAAACTCTTTTCTCTTGTGTGCCTCACACCAGCCAGTAAGATTTTCAAAGGAAAGTGTAGGTTAATTTATTTTTCTTTATATGTCATACTTTTTTATTATTTTGTATTATATCATAGTATTGTAATCATTTTTATATGAATAATTTTTATTTGTACAATGGTTCATCTGTGTTTCCATTATTTCTTTCAGGGAAATTTGCTTAGATATACAAGTAATTTGGAATACCAGCATGTTTCCATAATGAACTATGCCTATGCTTACAAATGAAGGTTTTACTATAATGAATATATATATATATATAATTTCTACACAGATTCACAAAAGTGACAATTTTCTCATAAGAAATCTTCCCAGTAATAGTTTAAATGTGTTTATTTTCTGTGAACATCTTTCAAAGTTATTTTGGAAAAAAGATGCTTTCTAATTGGGATTTCAGTGGCTTCATGTTGAATCCTAGCAGTTCATAGCAATTTCCATCCTGAAAACTCCAGGCATTCCTAATGTATGTAGAGACAGCTAAAACAGGCTTGTCAAACCATCTCACCATTAGCGGTATTCAAGAATTACAAGGCAATCACATTTGCTTTACTGGGTTTTCAAAGTATTACACCACGTAAACTGTTATGTGCAAGACAAATTATCTGAACCATGGGAAAGAAAGAAAATAGCACTTTCTTCAGTTTCCATTTAAAATTCCTTTTCTCTGGTCACTTTTATAGATTTATTGCTTATTATCTGAAACTAATAGAAGATCAATAAATTAAAGTTGAATTGAATATGATTGTATTGAATTGACTTATTTGAAAACACACATTAAAAAAACCTGTGGTCCCTTTTGATCATAAAATATGCAGAACTTTTGCTAAACAAAATTTATATGCTATGGAGAAGTTACATTTGATGATATATTTTATAAGGCATTGTAGTTCTGGAGTCTGACTAATCTCATTTTGAATTTCAGCTCCCATATCTTTAAATCTTAGGAAACTAATGTGAACTTTAAGTCTCATTTTTCTAACAAGGACAAGACAAGGAAAAAGATAATTACTTTTACATTGTTATCATTAATGTAAGAGGCCTTTATTCTAATTATTTACTTATAAAAGCTATAATTGTTGCTAATTTCCTGAAGAAACTAGGGGACTTAGTGACATTTGCCTTCCAAGCTGGTAAAACAAAATGATTACTGAGCAAACTGCACACAGCCTGTCAACATGAAAATACACTAGTTGCTCTTAAATACGTTATTTTAGGGCTAATTATCACTGTATCTCCATATGATTTTTGAACAATTGTTTCTAACTTCAGAAACTAAATCTGAGCAAATTATAAGAAAAACATACATTTTAAACTAAAATTGGCACAAATCTATAAAAATGAATTAAGTCAGATATATTGGCACATGTCTGTAATTCTAGCACTCTAGATGCTGAAGCAAGAGGACTGAAAATTCAAGCCCTTTCTGAACAAGCTAGAGATTATCGAGCAACTGTTTAAAATAAAATATAAAAGGTGTGGGACTAAAGTTCATCAAGAAGACTATAAGCTAATCCCCAGAGTCCTGATGGGGTCACCTGGTAGGGTTCAATGCATGCAAGAGACGGGGTAAGAGTTTGTAGAGCTAATCTATGGGATTACATTCAGTCTGAGCAGTGATAAGGGTTATCTGACAGGGTATTTATAGAGAGCACACAGAAACTGAAAACGTGTGTTTTATGGTGTGTAAATTTTACTTTAAAATTTTATGCAATTATATGATTTTCAATTAAATAACAAGCACTTTCGTGTAAAATTTTTATATCATATTTTTATCATCTTTAACAGGGAAATAACAGTAAACACAAAAGTAAGCATGTGAATTTAATTTGAAGAACTCCTTAACAATTGGGAGAACAATAACAGAAACAATATTCCTAGGCACTACTAATGTAGAAAACTTGTAAACATCTATGAAAATGTCAATAAATGATTTGATCTGTACTGTCTTTTGAAACCTGACATCAAGAGTCAAGGTATCAAAAAAAAGTATCATTTTAACCCCAAATTTATCTGCTTACTCTTAATTTGGCATCATAATACAAAAAAAAGAATGATAATGATAATCATTTCAGAACTTGAGCTCGTTTGCCACAGAAAAGAAAATTAAAACCTCTATATAGGAGCAGGGGTATCTTTCAGTGGAAGACCACTTGTTTAACGTAAGTTGAATGCCAGCATTGCAAAACAAAACCAACAATAAAAGCATGACTTTTAGAAATTCTAAATAGATAAATCTGAGTTTCTAGTTTTCCTATTTTTCAGATTTTATATATAATTTTAATATATATAAAATGTATATATCTCTAATCTTGGACCCAAGACTAACCATTGCCTCCTAGAAGTTGTGTGAATAGAGTTATGTATTCAGTAGAAAATAGCTTTATAAAATGCATATGTATATTTATGGATACAAATCTTTAAATAACAATCATTTCCAAATCTATTAAACACTCCAAAATTAAATCTTTAATATTGAATCACTTAAGCCTAGGGTTAAGGGCTCCTTAGGGACCTCACCTTTTTTGTGTGTTTGTGCCCAGGGATGAGTGTCCCAGACAGGTGTGCTTTGGTCCAGTTTAACTGTCCTCTTTTTTCTACACCTGGCTGGCATTTAATCCTATGTGATAGGAAACTACTTTGATGAGAGATCAAAAACTTCCATTTTGCATTTTTATTATTTTCCAGTTGCTTATTAACAGAAATTTTTGGAAGAATACAGAAAAATTGGCTCAGAAAAATTGGCTCCTGCTGCTGCTATGCTAACTACTTCTATGCAGAATGACATGATAATTGGTTGCTTGGGGGAGGGTTTACAATGCCACAAATAGGAGATTACCTCTTCTGAAAAGTTAAGCAACAGGAAGCAGAATGAATGCAAATTACTAGCAACATATGGGTGTAGAAGCTTGCCTACACACACACACACACACACACACACACACACACACACACACACACACACACAACCTGGGAGACAAAAGGATAGCCAGAAAGCAAACACTCAAAATCTTACTAAAATTTTTCAGAGACATATTATTAGTAGTACTGCAGCGGTACATTCAATCCTTAAGTGTATTGGAAGATATTTAAATATTTCTTGATTAATTCATGCCACGTTAACTATTTTTTATGAACCACTCTAATATTTTGAGTATAAATTATTTTTAATTATTTTAGTAAGATGTATTTACAGATAAAATAGATATTTTTCCATTTTAGATATTTCTTAATTGAATAATATTTTGAAAATCAGAGACATGATTTAGACCAATACCTAAAACTGCACTTTCTTTTTAGTCCAAAATCTCATAGAGTTCTAAAAGCAGGCTGGATCAGGTCTTCTATGCATTATTTTCATTGTCTGGTTCATGGTCAGTCTATAATAAGCAACTGACCAACATTTGTGAATGAAGAAAATATAAACTCCAAGAGTCTATGCATTTAATAATTTAACTCATTTTTCTTCCATGAACACTTTGATTTTAAAATGTATATATTTTATGGCAATTAGTATATATCCCTGAAGGCTATTTTAATACAGTGAATTTTTTTCAACATAATTCAGTCTTGAATTTGATGAATGAGGTTTTCTTATATTAAAAACAATATCTGGGGCCTGGGAGTTGGCTCAGCAGTGCAAGTGCCTGCCTGGCAAGCACAAGGTCATGAGTTTGATTCCTGGTACCAAAAAAAAAAAAAAAAAAAAAAAGAATTGCAAACAGAGAAATGAAAAACAGAAAACGTTTCTAGAATTCTAATAAGATGACTCTATATCTATCATCTGTCTAAAATTGTCCATGTATGTTTTACCCATTTGCCTTTCCTTTCCATTCACTCTCCAAGGTACCAGTTCCTCATATTTTATATTAATTGTTCCCTTGAATCTCTTTATGGCTGTGTGCCATGTTATATCTTTAAGTAATATATCATTACACTTTCCATGCCTTCATTCCTCATAAAAATGAAATAATATTGGATTTTAATATGATTTCTGAATATTAATTCATGTTATTAGAGTTCATTATCATTCTTATATTAAATCCCTTGGTATAATTTTAACAATTTTCATACAATCTACTTTGACCAATCTTTGCTTTGTTCTCACAATTTTTTTCTATTATACCTTATATTAAATTTTTGCTAATGCATACAGTGCTAGAATGCTGGTACAAGAATTTACTAAATATATATATTCTGTAGAAAGAAATTGCTGGCACACTGGTTGTGCCTGTATTCAGCATTACTGGAATCTGAAGACTGCTTTTCACAGTGGTGTAAATAACCTACATGACCCCAGTGCAGGAACACATCCCTACTTCACGTCAGTGTCAACATTTGGTATGTAAGACTTCTCTTGCTTCAAAACAAAATTGCTTATGAGTATGGTCTCAAGTTGTGTCCATTTATTTATAAATGTCTCAATGTGATCATTCTTTATAGCTGAGTAGTACTCCATTGTATAAAAATGCCACAACTTTTTTATCCATTCCTCAGTTGATGTGCACTTAGGTTGTTTCCAAGATCTGGCTATTACAAATTGTGCTGCTATTACATGGATGCACATATATCACTATGGTATGATGTTTTCAGTTCTTGTGGGAATATGCCTAGAAGTGGAATAGCTGGGTCAAATGGGACTTCCAAACCCAGCTTTTTGAGGAATCTCCAGACTGACCTCCACAGTGGTTGCACCAGTCTACACTCCCACCAACAGTGCAGAAGAGTTCCTTTTTCCCCACAGCCTCTCCAGTATTTGTTGTTGGTAGTATTTTTTTTTAATCCTGGCCATCATAAGCAAAATAAACCAAACACATATGTGTCAATACGGTATAGTCTCCCTAGTATGAGAGTTGGTAAGAGTATATAAGATATTATGGCAATCATGATTTCCCATTTCATTGCTTTGAAGCCTTTCAATGTTTTCATTCATCAGTTGGAATGATTTTATTCTGTTTTATTTGACTTTATTATGTGTGATGGTATGAAAAGCTGTTTTGCAGAAAACAAAACATTATGGCAGCCATTGCTGATTTAATATCGTCTTCCTTAGAAGTCCTACCATGCTTCTGCTATTACCATCTGTTCTATCATGTTGTGTGTTATTGGGATTTTAATATATGTGATAGTATAAACAAATCTTTTTATTCAAAATGAGATATTATAGTAGCCATTGATCATAGTTATTTGGTTCAGAATGTCCTGTAATTCTTTCATTCTCTTGAATGGTTTTATACTATTGTGTTATGTTTGATATTATTATATTTGAAACTATGCTCAACTATAGCAGAGAAAGAGATATTTTGATAGCTACTGTTCATGTCTGGTTGTCTTATTGTAAAGTGCTGTGTTGCTTATGTTGTTCTGTTCTGATCTGCTTTGTTTTGCCCTCTTTTGTTTTATTCTCTTTAAAATAAAAATTTAAAAAAATTGCTGTATAAGACAATGTTACACCTTAATTTTAATGTATATTCTCAGTGCTCTTTTTGGCTTTTACTTTCCATTGGGGTTTCTACATTTTTGAACACTAAAGAATTGAGGATGTGTGTATATATATATATGTATATATATATATATATACATACACATATATACATGCACATATATATACATGCACATATATACATATATATGTATATATATATACACATATTTATATAAATGTATATAAATATAAATGTATTTATATGTATACATATAAATGTATACATATAAATATATTTATATGTATACATATAAATGTATTTATATGTATACATATAAATGTATTTATACATATACATACATTAAAGTAAATATTTTGTCTTTTTATGTTTCTTATATCCATTTACTGAGTAGAAATTCATTATGTTAAGGCAATAAAATTTATTGATATTCCATTTCAGATTTTAATATTATATTTTATAATTTTGTGTTTATACTTTCCACATTTAAACCATATGGCAAAGTTGAACTGACTTGTGTGTGTGACATAGAGAGGTATTTGATTTTACTTTCTGTTCATATGAAACACAAGTGTCAGGAGAACCAGAAAACGGCCCTGAGATCTGGCCAAGGCCATGGGGGAACCCAGGATCCTGCACAAAGAAGCAATTCACCCACCCTTTTGGTAAGTGCCTTCCTCTGGCGTGAACCAGGAGGAGACCCAGGAGTGTCTCTTGAGCTTATTGGTGCACGAATCAAACATCCGAAACCTCCCGCCACCCCACTCCTCCCCCGTTAGCAACTGGGGACAGAGATCTGAGCATCTCTTGGCAGGATGACTGCATGCAACACAGCAAATACGGGGGATCTCCTCTATCTTCTCTTTGAAAGCAAGTGTTGTTTTCAGGTTTGTTTCATTATGATTAATTGCTGTACCCTATTCAATATTCTCTTTTGATTGATTATTTAATGTTCTGCCTTTTGTTTGATTTTGCTATACTTAATTGACTAGACAACTATTGTAAAGATAATGAGATGTACTGTGGAACCTATTACTGTTATCCCAATATCGTGCTGTGAAGTTCTGTACAGTCACTGCATTGTCACTGCACTGTCTCAATTGGCTTTGTTTGTGTCTTGTTCTGTTTTATTTGTACTACCTTCAAAATAAGAATTTAAAAAATTAAAAAAGAAAAAAAGAAAAATAAGTGTCTCAGCACCATAGCCTACTAATTTTCAGCATTAATATGAAATGCATCAGCTCTCTATATCTGCATGTATTACTTCTGGGTTTTCTCTCCTGTACACCAATAAATTACTTTTGTAAATTTATAACAATAAAACTGCAATAATACAAGATGAAATTTCAAAGAAGAATCAGAATAATTTTGCTTCTAAGCATAGAAAATTTTAGAGAAATTTAATATTTTTCTAAGGAAATTACTTTTTATTTGTATCTTTCTATATGTGTGTGTATGTGTGGTTGTATGTGTGTGTTGCTGTGTAATTTGCTTTTATTATTTGAAAACACATCTTACACCTATTTCATTTCAAAATACATGTTTCTGAACAGTTATATTATTTTTTAGTATGTATTTTTATAATTTATTCAATCAATCATTTGTTTATGGACTTTTATTCTTGTTATTTTTGTTGAGGGATCACTAAAATTAGACAGTAAACTTCTTCATACACAACTCATGGTGCAAAAATTAACTCTTACACAGGACAGATTTCACAAACATTTCTTTATTCTGATAGAGAATTCTAGTTGACTCCTAAAAATGTTTCACCAATTCAGTCATCCTCAAACATTAATATTTTGACAGCTTCTACTTTTGTCATTCTGGATAATTATCTTTCCATTTGGAGGCAGTATCAATATTTGTTCCTGAAATTCTTGGTGTATTATAGATGTTTATCAGTTTGCTATCATGGAGTTTACAAATATATTTCTCAACAATGCAACTTAGACTAAACTTGGCCAATAGTTTCATGGTAGATAAATAAAGAAGACCATTGTTAATCAACGAGGTAGAGAGAAACCAAATAAATAACAACAGGTGTGATAGATTGAAGCAAGAGAAAGTCAGAATACTTTACCTCTTGGAGTTGTGTCAAAGTCTCCTGTAAGAGACAGAACAGTACTTTTTATTAGCTGATGTCTGAATACTAGGAAAAAGATGTGAAAATGGAGAAATAAAGTGTTCCAGGTAGGGAAATAGCCGACACACACACACACACACACACACACACACAATGTTTATGTACCCAATGTGTTTAGAGTGAATTTATGACTTTTTTGACAATCAAAAAACTTCAGAATGGTGGCTAGAGAAAGAGGACAAAGGAGAAGTGGTGAGGATTTCAGGAGATAACAGTGAAATGATCATGTGTCACAGATAATTGAGTGACGGTCAGGTGGTGAAGGTCTGGTATATGAGTTTGTAGTTTTTTTTTCAAAGAACTACGAAGCACCTGAGCACTCTAAATATGTGCTGTGATGATCTAATGTGATTTTGTTAAAGGTCGCTTTGACAAGAGAATAAGGAAGAGATTGATGGGAGGCAAAGTTAAGTTTAGCAATCAATTAGGCAACTATTCTCATGGTTAGTACTAGTAGGAAGGAAAGAAACAGATATTCTAGAGATAGTTGATGCAAATTCATATGGGAAGTGGGACAGATGAGTATTCATGGAACTCCTATTTTAATGATAAAGTAAATTTCATGTACTTTGTTAAACTAAAGAACAATGCAAGAAGTGTAGTTTTCAGAGCAAAGGATTTAAAGAGAACAATAGTGTCGACAGATGCCAAGCAATTCACTGAAGCGTAGAACAGAGATTTATTAGCTGGATTGATTAGTGCATACTATAAGTAGCCATTAATATATTAAATTGAATTCTATTGATATATATATATATATGATTAATATATGTTAATACATTTTTTTAATTTAGAAAAGAAAATATTTCCATTAGATTCATCCTAAAAGACATTTCTGGTGAACTGACCAGAACAATTTAGGGGCAGATTTTCCATTCCTGATATCTTACTCTTCTTGAGTTTTATGGAGAAAAGGGTCAAAATTTTCATAACTGTGTTACTATAGACCTGAAATCCAGATTCTCTGTGTCAGATTCTCTCCACCCAGAGGATGAGGTACACTAATAACTGTTTCAATTCCTCTTGCTTTTCAAAGCTATTGCTCCTCTACTCTCAAATTTGGAAATGCTCAAGAATAGAATAAATATGTAGGGCTTTTTAAAAAGTGTGTTTCTCTCCATGAGGAAGAACATCTTCTCTCTCTAGTTGGCTGCCTGTAGGACAAACCAAAAGAGCAATCTTATCTCAGGGTGTCCAAGATAAAGTGTGTGATTACCTCCACACCATTCCTTAGCTACCAGTCATGGGAACATTTGTGATAATGGAGGCCCTTTTGAGGATGGCACAATGTCCATCCCACTTCTGGGAAAGTCAGATGCAGTGACCATTGGGACTGAAGAAGTAATCAATAGCTATCTTAATTGCAAATATATTTAATTATATAAAATACGTAGATAAAAACATAAACAATAAAATTAAAACCAGATCTATTTAAGAATTTCAATGTAAGTGATTTTAATTTCTTCTTTTTTAAGAAAGAATTTAAATTCTGAAGTAATTGGGTCAATTTTATTACTTTATGTATTATTCATTAGCTTTATCCATGGTACTAAACTGAATGAGAAAACCACCAAAAAACTTGGCAATGAAATTAAATTG
Organism: Dolichotis patagonum; assembly: GCA_004027295.1. Taxonomy (NCBI): domain Eukaryota; kingdom Metazoa; phylum Chordata; class Mammalia; order Rodentia; family Caviidae; genus Dolichotis; species Dolichotis patagonum. Next base: position 60,866 of record PVJX010008530.1, read on the forward strand.
TGATTTCTGATGTTAAGTCCTAGCAGATAGTACAGACCAAATCATATTATAGATTATGTTTTTGTATGTTTCCAAATATTCCAAATTAAAAGTACCTAAGAATTTTCCTCCTGAATTACAAATGATTCCTTCTGAATGTTAAGTTAGCATGTTTGCCTTTTACATTACTTTCTCTGTTTTGTACTTCTTAATATTTTCTTTCTTCATTTATTTATTTAATTTATCAGAATAGGATTATAGTACAAATTCTTTATATTCTTGTGTGGATTTATATTTAATTTTAATTCATTTTTTCATTCCTTTTCTTGCCCCTCCCATCCCTTCCATTCACCTTTTGTTCTTCTGCTTTCTTTCTTTGTCAGAGACTATGGCTGATAATATAAAAAATGGTAGATAACTATTTCTTTGCAATTCATAAAATCCCACAAATTTCAAAGCGTTTCAGGAATATAGTTAGTTGGATAATTTCACAAACTTGAATGATTAGTTACTATTGCTTTTAACTTAAGGCCTATTCCCCATACTATGATATCTAAAAATCTCTCTCTTGCTTAGAAACTCTGGAGTTTTCTTTGTTTGTTTGTTTGTTTGTTTGTTTTTGGTACTGGAGTTTGAACTCAAGACCTTGTGCTTGCCAAGCAGGTGCTTGTGCCACTGAGCTAAACCCCCAGCCCAGAAACTCTGTTTTCAAAGACATTAACTCCACTCAAAGTCCCTCAAATCTTTCAGAAGAGAGGGAAACATCTAATGTATCATAGCCCATTATACACTGAATGATGAGATCTAATTTAATTGCTTCATTGACTCATAGACAAATGTAATTTTTTTTTGCCTTTTTTTGTCAACATGTGCAAGGCTCTGGGTTCATTCCCTAGCAAAACTTCCACACATAAGCATGTGCTCATATGTTAGCCAGTGCTCTACCACTGAGCTGTTATATCCCTAGCCCTATTGAATTTTGAGATTGGGTCTTTCTAAATTATGATTTACAATTCTCCTGCCTCAGCAGTTTCATGAGTAGCTGAGATTTTAGGTTTGTTCCACTATGCCCATCTTGATAGTATTCTTTTATGCCAAACTTATTCTATCTTTCCAAGCACTAACTGCATATTCTCTGAGGTAATAATTTCTGCATTATAGCAAGTACATGCACAAATATCTGAGCCTCATCCTAATATTCATTCCAACACTATATAATCTTGAAGTCATTTTTTCTTTTGCTGTAGATGTCTTGCCTTTGTCATTTTTTCCTTTTGTTTTGGAAAAACATTTATACATTTATAAATGTCATTTATACAGCCATCATGAACTAGGGCAAAACACTGAAATAACTACATATATAGTCAAAAGTTACATTTTATTTCCTGTGTATTAACCTATTTGCTTTACTTTAACTTACTGGTAACACTAATGCTCTCAACTGCTTTCTCCTCTTAAATCCATGAAACACTCTATAGGAGCTTCTCGATCTCACTGGTTATTTTCTTTTTCCATTTATGCTCTCCTTATCATAATATGAAGTTTCTCCTGAGAACAGTATGGCCTCTTTGCTTCTTGCTGTTTAGTATTTATGATGTCATCATTACACAAACTGAAACACCATTAGCTTACTGACTCCCGCAACTGCATCTGTACCACAAACCACTTAACTGAACTCCAGACTCATAACACCAAACACATCCTCTGCACTTCCAATGGATTATGTCAGAGACCTCACATTTATAATGTCCAAATGAAACTTATTAAAATTTTCATTACTGATCCTGCCCATCATTCCCCATTACCTTCGCATGAATCCACTATCCACCATGTATCTGGAGCCAGCCCTGGCGAAGCTGTCCTGGACTTTTTCCTTTTCATCACTCTCTAACAGCCTTTCTGCAAAATCCATTCCGTTTAATTTCACTGTACACATTCAATACTCTTTATTTATGCCATTTCCAATGCAAATTAGCTCTTAGGCCAACAATTTCCTGCCTAGAATAATATAATAGGCTCCTCTTCACTCAGCAAAACTGTCTACTTGGGACCCTTTCAAATCATCCTCTGCATAGCAGTGAAAGTAAATCAATATTTTCAAATTTTCCTTAGTGAAAGGGAGCCACCAGGAAGCTGAAGTTACTTATTCTTAAAAATTTCATATATTCTTTGTATTCCATTGTTAAATTTATAATTGGCAGAAAGAAATTAACCTTCAAAAATGTCTGTACCATTATTCTCACCAATCTTAAAACAAACATCTTTGAGGTCTATTGAGATTTATTTCCCCCTAAAACTAGAACACAAAATTCATAGCTCCAAAAATTCTATCTCTTCATTATTTAATTTTCAGTTATTACTGTTTATTATTACTATTTATTAAATATCTGTGAATGATTGTTAACATGTTTATCTCATTGCATTGTATTATCCAAGTTGTTAAAAATGGCATAAAAATTTATCTCAATATTTACATATGGAAGGCTATTAAAAAATAATAAAAGCAAAAATTTACCTTCCTTAATCAATTTTATTTCACTATAATCTATACAATTCTGGCAAAGCTACGGCACACATGCCATAGCTGGCTGTTTGTTACCATTGAAAGCTCTAAAAGTTTTGCTATCATTGGTCTATATGTTCAGTAAAAATTATGCTAATGGTCAATATTTATACAAAATTAAAAATGCAGCTAAAAATGGAAAGCCTTCCCATCTGGATAGGACAGTTACAAAGTAATTTTGATAGTTTTTAGAACATTCTGTGTAGCATCATAGTGGAAGTTGTTTAATTAGAATTATCTGTTACACTTTATGCTTCAACAAAATAGTCAGGTGAACTGTGTATTAAAATTAATATGTACACATTCACTCTATCAGATTTAATCTGTATGAAATGAAGGTAGCACATTTAATTGGAGGGAGCAAAAGGATAATTCACCTAGAGTTAGTCTCTAGGAAATTACATATCTATTTATGCCTTGACAATAAGTATCCCAGGTGCTCCCCTATGACAAAAGTCTTTTTCACTGTCCTGAATACAAGGATGATGAGACAAGAAGGTGAGCACATTGCCTCTGTGAAAACACTGGAGAGGTCCGAAAGCTTCCCCTCTTACTTCCAGTTCTCCCAAATAAAATGAATGATATTGTGTCATACAGGCAAATATGAGGGAAAATGCCTACTCTCATGCATGATTGCTGTAAATTTGAATTGATACTGTGGTTTTGGAAAAATGATCTGAAAGTGTATAATAAATTTTGCATTAATAATTGTGAATCATCAATTCCTCCAGTTGGAAATATCCTACAGAATAATCTAATATGTATTCAGAGGCATGTGTGTTTGAATGTGTTTTCTATAGCAATATTAGTCATGTTGAAAAATAAAAGTATGTGCCATAAGAATTATTTAATAAATACTAGTATATTCTTGTTTTGCATGGCAAAAAGTAACCACATAGGACCTAACTGCTTTCTCTTTCTGCTAATCCCTTATCTGCAGTCCTGTTTTCCTAGTAGACGGGGGATACTGTGTTTCTAGGTTTTGGCCCACTGAATGAGGGCTGAACTAGAGCTGTACATTTGCCTTGGATTATAACATTTCCTATAGATCATCCTCCCCCGTGACTCAGTCTGTGAGTCACATGGGAAAGATCCAGCAGAGAACTCAATGCTGAAGAATGGTAAAGAACAAATTAGAGAGTGTTGAGATAGAAAACAATCTCTTTTCTCATGAAACCTACACTACAGTGTGGGAAATAGTAGTAGATTTCCATACACAGTGTAAGCAAAAAAGTGAGAAATAAAGACAGAAAATAAAGCATGGAAGGGAAGAAGAAAGATAACAAAGCTTTGGGTAAAGCATGGGAGTGATTTGCACAGACACATAAGAGCATTTAGGGAAGAAAGGACAAGTGCCAGAGCCTTGAGGAATGAAAGAGGACTGGACTGAGGTAGGATAGTATTTCAGGAAGACTGATCAAGAGAGCCTTTGATGAGCAAAAGAAAAGACCAATGTGATGGAAATCCAGTAGGTGGATGTACAGAGAAAGGGCCAGGGTTTGACCTTAGTCCTTAAGAACCCACTGGCTCTGGAACCAGAAGAGACATAGATTAGCAAAGGCAATTCTAAGCAACAAAGGCAAGGCAGGAGGCATCACAATCCCCTACTTAAAATTATACTACAAAGCTACAGTGATAAAGTCAGTATGGTACTGGAATAGAAACAGACCCGAGGATCAGTGGAATAGATTGGAAGATATAACCACAACTGCAAACTCACTGAACCACCTCATCTTTGATAAAGGGGCCAAACATGCTCGCTGGAAGAATGACAGTCTCTTTAACAAATGGTGCTGGAAAAATTG